>JAHZNE010000213.1:0-38944 GCA_027744055.1 Callyntrura sp. NNG-2020 | reverse complement strand
ACCGACAGGGTTTAAAGGCTTAAAAATGGGCGGTTTATTCTCAGACCCCTTACTATATACAATCGCCTCAGCTGCCTGACTTTTTCTTTATGTTTGGCGTAAAGTAATGTTTGTATTTATTAACAATGACAGTATTATTGTAAGTGGCTATTCACATTATCGTCATGCTTCATCTTGTGTGCACTACCAAAGACTGTAATAAATGATGATAACAGCAATAATCATAATAATGGCAATATCTGGTGCCAAGGACGGGGATGAGCAGAAAAGTAAATATGAATAAAAATGGGTGCATTGTTGAACCCGTGCTAGTGAGCAAACAGAAATAGAATGCCTCACCAACATCAACGTCTCATAATTTAATGATACAAAGTTTATTTAGTGTGGAAGTGCGTGGTTTCTGGTGCGCTTTCCCCTTTGTCCAGTCGAGAAGCAGCGTAGAAGTGTGTGGTTGCGGAGAGAAAATGGAAAAGCTGTTAGATTTCCTGGAAAATGGTCAATAATTGTCATATTATCTTTGATTTAAGGGATGAAGAAACACGTCTGGTAGAATTGAATGGAGTGCGTAGCGTTGTGCACACGACCGTGAGCCGCAGAACAACGATAGAGGGCAACTTTTAAATGGTTTGTGTGAATGTATGTATATATATGCATTATTATTGTCATTACTATTGCTAGCATTTTAAATGATTATTATTTCGTGTTTGTGGAAATGGAGAAATTCTTGGCATTGTGTGAAAAATAATGCGAGCTCTGGAAACATGTTCTAACACTTATTTCAAATGTATCCGTGACCCTTTCTTAGGTCCCTGGTGGTGGTGGTCTGGCTGGCTGTCATGTCGTTTTTTGGAATTGGGCTATAAACAGAAAAAATTGGAGAATAATACAGTTTCCTGCTTTCACAGGTTTTCGCCCATTTTATTTACTGATGGTGGCAGTGGTGGTGGTTGTGTTGGGTTAGACAGGAAACCCAAAAATACTCATTCTTCCTTTCCGGACATTTTCAAAATGCTTTTAGGAGAACGTCTAGCTATTTCCCCTGTTTGAATGAGAAAGGTTTTATTTCCTGATTTTGCCACTTTTCCAAGATTGGAGACGGAGACACCCACTATACCGTCAGTTGTAGCGAAGATGCGGTATTATCAAACGTGCATGCAAACGTTTCAAAAGGTTCTTTATTTGGAGTTAGTACAGAAAATAGGTAAAAATAATTATCTTGTCTGTAATTATGTGCTAAACGGTTTACACTGTCGATGTGTCGATGAAACAACTAAAAGAATAAAGTTATTGTACATTTTATGTGAAGGGATCTAGGCACTTTTTCATTGAGAAGTGTAGAGGGTAGTCACGATGAAAATTAAAACGAACATTAAGATGCTATTGAATCCCGCTCATTAACTGCGATGTGGACAAGAAGTGTTGAGAAGAGTGGTGATCCATATGCATTTTGCAGCTGGATGCTCCTATACCCGGGACGCATGCAGGGGAACTATGAAGTACAAATTCAATTACCACTTGCTTGCTCATTAGCTGTAGTAGTATGCTGTGTCTGCTACTTACCGGAACAGTAGCTTCTCCTAGCAAAACTGCGTCGCTAAAAGTATCTAAATCACAGACGCTGAACTGGATAAGCGCTAGTTCTGGACAGTGAAGAGTCAGGTGAATTGTTTCGTTCCAGCAGGGATTAAGGCCAGACTCTACGTACGATTTAAAATGTCAGGTTAATTAAAACATGAATATTCATACTTTTGCTATACAGTATTATTATGCTGAGTGTTTACATGTTTCTGTAAATAACTACTTTTCAACCCCTAACAGCAGCTACTCTACGAGTTTACCTTGCCAAGCTGTCTTCACTTTTCTGCAGTCTGCATCTACACCCACCACTTCGAGTACCACAATAGGGGTTAAGTAACCCGATCCTTGCTTTTCCAAATGCCGCGCAGAAATTACTTGAATTGTTAAACTAGTCACCTTTCGCCAACCAGGCTCTCCACTAAGCCGGGTGGGATCGAACATGTTTGTAGAATCTTCTGGTAGTCTTTCTCCCGGAATCATAAACTCTGGCTTGAGCACATAACCACAATTTCCATTTTGTTTAAACTTACCCCGATTCCACTGCATATATTTATCTGGCGTCTGAAAATTTAGAGCTACCATTTGACTTCCAGCATTCCAAAATCTAACAGGGCTAAAATTGGAACTGTTCAAACGAAATCCTAAGGGATACACTCTAGTGAATGCGTATTGGTGGTACCACAGAAAGAACGGCGTCCAGGTTTGAAACAATTTACCCCCAGACAACTCATCTAGGCTCTTGGTTAGAAAAGCATTGACTCGCTCTTTCTCCAGTGGAGATCCATAATCATTTGGGTTCAGTTTTTTGTCCATGGAACAGCAGTACACGACAAGATCACTGAGTTCACTCTCTATATTAAACTTTTCTGCAGCGACTACTTTTGCCATCGCTTTCTTACCGTCGGAGTCGTTTGCAACAACATGATTAATCAGATCTACCCACTCGTTTGTTTTTCTCTTGGAGCAACTCGCCCCCAATTTTCGTTTTGTTCCATCAAAATCTTTAAAACAGATGTAGTATTTGATCCCTACTTCCTTACTAGCCTTATCAGTACATAGCTTAACTTTGGCCCCTCTACCAAGCTTCCAGTCTCCCTTGCCCCTGTAGTCGCCGAAAGGACCTTCCTCCAGTTCCTCAATATCCTCTACAAAACTATGGGGAAATTGTTTGGCTATGTTGGCATCGGGACCGTCGGCGAATTCGAGGGTACCCCACCACCATCCGTCCGGTTCTTTAATCACATTAACTATAATGTCACCCTCTCTAAAATGTAGTAAATCAGGGTCGCTTGTAAGATGAGACTGAATTGCACGAACGCGGCCCTTAACTGTTTTAACCGTGGAATTTAAGTACTCTGCGCAAGCGTAGACTCTTTGAACACACTGAAATCAAAACGTATTATTATCATTGTTATTACGTAAATTATTATTTAACCGGGAAACTCAAGTTTTCGCAGGGTCATACTTTAGAGCACATCAACGAAAGTTATTGCTACTGCGACTGACTTTTGTGCTATAGCATCACACATATAGAATGCATACAATCCATTTGGATGACGTTCATTAAAAGTATGGCCCGATTGTTAATTTTTCCAGGTACTTACATCGCTCTGTTGACTCTGAGCGTAAAGGTTATTTCCTACAGGATGACTAAGGCGGATATCCTTATAGAACGCATTAATGGAGTAGTACTCAACAAGACTCTCCAACTTGATAAATTTCATATTGGAAACAATCAGAAATCGCCCATCCCTTATTATTTGACAGTGTTTTATCACGTTCTCAAATCGAAAGGAAATAACGACTTCACCAATCACATCTTTTCTGTATCTGCCAAGAAAAGCTCCGTTAATTGGCAGTTTTTCAAGAATTTTCTCTGCTGTAGTACGATCCATTGATTTGTAAAACCATTCCTTTGACTCGTGGCTGCCTGAGGGTAACACTGGTTCTCCCAAATGGTCCAGCCGACAACGCTGGTTAATGAATGCCAAATATAGTTATAGGGAAGCCAAAGAGGTATATAGTATTGGAGGCCAAATGTTAACTAACTTACATTAGTAACTAGTGGATTTTGTTTATAATACTCGATTAACTCAAAAAGACTCGGAAACGTCTCTTCTTCTTTTGGATTTTGTCTGAGAAAGTACATGGTTTCGGTGTCCGTATTCTTGCGTGTGTAAATATGACAATGATTTATTGGACACTGCTCATCATCCGGGATGTTTGCATCTTTATAGCTACATGCATTTAAAAGAAGCATTAAAAATCGTTCAAATCCAGTATTTATATTATTGTATGTGAAAATTATTACTAAAAACAAAGAGTGTATCCATTTGCCGTAGTATCGCTTTCTCTGACAAGAAAGGATCCGTTTTTAGAGTGTTGTTCCAGTAGAGCAGTGGCGGTTTGTCTGCCACCCGGCATTTTTCCATGATACCATAACTGATCATTGTGCAAATCTTGAATAGAATCCATGCTGTTAACTGATGGAGGCCTCCACCGTATATCCCGGTGTTGTAAATAGTTTGGCAGTTTTCCAGTGCCAATGGTATCATTTTCATCTTCTCGTTTTTCAATATAAAATAGGCGCTTGTTGGTCAGAACAAAGATGCAAGGTACCCATTTGCCAGCCTCAGTACTCTTCCAAAGCTCACCAGTGATAAGACAATCACATGAGTTTGCTTCCTCGGAAGGGGCACTACTTGATGTATTCGTACTTGGTAACAAAAGTGTTGAACCCAAGCCGGCATATTGCATAGTTGAATTGTTTAGTTTATTATTATCCACCCTTGTCATGTCATTGCAAGGATCTGCGAGTGATAGTCGCTTCCATACTGGAAGCTTTCTTCCCTTCAATATAATTTTATATTTTAACTGATTCGGGGAAGGCAGTACATTTACACCTGAGGAACCTTCAGCGCTTTCAAGTGGATTCGTAAGCAAGTTTTTCCCAAATATTGTTCGAAAATATCTTGCCATATTCTTTTGCTGCCTTAGATTACATTCTGGGCGCAATTGAGTTGCATCCGGGGACCAAATACTGTTATCGCTGGAGAAGAGGTAATCGAGGACCTGCAAAGACACACATACACACGGTGTTTACACGTATACATATATACATTAAATTTTGAATGCCAATACAAACTTACATAGTAAGAAGATAACCAGATTTCAGAAACCAGGCAATCCGTTGTTTGTTTTTGTAAGCGCTCTGAAAAATTTCTGATAACTGCTTTTGTGAAACAAGACGCGCTATCGACTGCCGAACTGATCACAGGGAAATCTCTGCAGTTCTTCTTGTCGTAGGAAAAGTAGTTTTTAAATAATTCCAAAAATTGACTTAAAACAGGGTGTTCTTTTATTTCATCGTTGGAGGCTGAATCTAGCAGCTGAAGTAAATCGTTACTTTCGTCATTTGGACCCAATATGTCAAATATATGTGACACGGTTCGGGTTGAGTGGACAAAATATCTAGAGATAAGATTAAATTCTAGTTTTTTAATGTCCCCCGTGCCAAAATTAGGATGTTGTTGCTGCATAAGTGTCTCCAGAAAGCTGTAGTCTATTTGGAGAGACTGTGTTGTGACTTGATGATGGTTTCGATGCAGGAACTGTTTCCATATTTTGAGACGATGAAAGCTACAACATTTTGAATGAATTAAAACTAAGTACAAAAATCGTAATTTATGTTTCCAATGTTAGAGGCATTTTAACAGAATTTGCTGCAAGTCTTACTCTGTGTTTTTCTTGGTGGTGAGTTCAAACTGTTTCCTGTACCAAAGGTCGAGTTTTGCAAAATACCCTATCGAAAGATACTCATTCCTCAAGGTATCTACCAATTTTACCCAGTCATCCACTGCACTGTGAAGTTGATCTTTTTGTAGGATACACTCAACAACCCCGGTTATAACAAACTTGTAACTTTTTAAGTTGAACTCGGTTCCGAACAGAACTTCCAATACTTTGTGTTTATTTACCGAAAAGCGTTTCCCCATTCCCCCGGTAAGAGGTCGTAATGCCTTAATCGCTTCACTGCTTAGTTGAAGTGATTTAGGGTCATAATCAGTAAGTCGCACCCTTTCATGAATTGTTGATAACGGGACAAGCTCTACGGATGACGCGAAGAGGCTATTAGAGTCTCCAAATCCAGATGCGTAATCTGATGTTGACGTCATGGACGAGGTGGCACTAGTCAGGCTAAATTTGCTCCAGAGGGAACGCAGGCTTCGCTTGTTAAAACTGGGACTTGATAAAGGACTACGTGAACTTGTCAGCGATGGTGTTGGAAGAGGTTGAATTGGAGTAACAGGTGTCACAGGCACCGAGTACTCGAACTTTTCAATTTTCAAGTTGTAGTACTCTACATCAAGCGAGAGTTGAACAGGGATAAGGTTGCCTTTCACGTCGATTTGATGAGTTTTATGACAAATGGAAAACGGATCGGAAGATGAAAACCATTCAGATTCAGATGGTGTTATCGTGGGGTCAGCCATTTTACAGACATTAAATTACTCATTTAATCACAATGTATTTACAGGAGCAGAGAGAAATATCTTATATACCAGTTGGAAGTCTGTTTGCAACAACGGGTAGCGTAATTTTTTATGGCATGTGATAAACATGCGTCGTGCCGTCTTTACCAATGTACATGAAAATTACCTACATTTCGTTATCGACCGGAAAGCTAGAAAACGTTTAAACCACAAGAAAGTGTTGTACTTACATATATTAAAGGTTCGCCACACTTCAACACGTAGTTTATTACGAACAAGAATTGGCCACTACTAGACCATTACTTCGATAACTTATTTTATTGGCCACTGCTATTGATGAGGAGAATGTGACACATTATCTCGTTTTGCAACTTGCAAATTCACTTTATTAATAGCTAATGTCATGTGTGTAATTTTCCTGTCGTCGTAAACAGTAAACAGGCCTAACAAATGATTCACAAAAATTGTGTGTATGTGCTTGCACTCAAATTCACAATTCCAGTGGCTTACAGTATTACAGTGTTAATATGAGTCATCAATAAATCTTGATATTAATATCGAGCACCCCCATCTTCCATCATACATTTTTTATGTTCAAATTTAGACGTTTTTTTGTTTGATAATCAGCGCACACAATTTTACATTCATGGTGGAACTATGTGGTTGTTCCTGGCTTGAGTGCCTAATTAACGTTAGACCCGTTATTGCATTTTGCTTTCCAAGAAACTACTGACAGTTAACCACAAAACTAAAACTTGGCAAATGAGACGCTCAAGTTGTCTACTTGTTTCAGAAGAAGGAAATGTCATGCCGCTTATGAAGGAGCTGTGATAGTCTGCTAGAGACCATTTTGCAAATAAAATAACATTTTATTAACTTCCCTGCACGGGTTGCACGTAGTAAAACTTTGTGTTGCTATTGCATCCACATAAATGTAAGGGAAAATCAAGGGAAAATCGATTCAGTGAATCATAATAGTTTTTGCTTATTTTAGTGTAATTTTCAAAGAGCTTAAAATAACGTAAAATTGCGTACTGCTACTAACTAAAACAATATAAACTTTAAAGGTATTAAAACCAAGGAGGTCAAGAGGAGGTCTTCGTAAGGCAAAAATAAAACGAATCGGGAAAGTTTGTGTAAATTGGTTGAACGCGAGGCACAAATATTTAGGTACTACAGAGTCGAGTTTTGAAATCACATTTTACTGTTTTTGACAATATTCATATGATGCCAACCGATCATTTTGGGCTAAATAAGTCGCCAAATACAGCGCTGTCGCAATATGAATACTATCAACATGACATAAATGAAACACTAGAGTCAATGACTTTGGGTGGTCATGCACTACCGGCAGTAAATGAAGTAGAGACTTCAATGCGAAGCGTATCAACTCCCTCAGTATTGTTTTCGCCACCAATGACATCATCTTCTACGACAACGTTTCCCCGATCCAGTGCTAGTGCATCCCGGACCGTGTCACGGGATGGAGGTCTATCGCTCTCACCGACTAGGCGATTAGACAGTTTGGATAACAGCAGTAGCAGAATACCGAGAAGAGTAAAATCCAGTACAACAGCAACACTTGCTGATGCTGGAGGTGCAGTAGGAGTATCAGGTAAACGAACTCCATCAAGCTGCTTTACAACAACCAGCACGGCCACTAGTGTGGTAAGTAGTTGTTTGCTCGCCAATTCAAATTTGGGAGGAGGGGATGGAATTAGTTTGGATCCTGACGTGGACATGTGGCTTGAAACGGTGCCGTTGAGCAAAAGACCTTTCCGGAATTTTCACAGGGATTTTGCTGACGGAGTTTTAATTGCAGAAATCATGGCTCACTTTTTCCCGAAAAAGGTAGACCTTCACAATTACGTCCCTGCTAGTGCATCTTCAAACAAAAAAGCGAACTGGCACACTCTCAACCAAAAAGTATTTTCCAAAATGGGAGTTCGCATTTCTGACTCGCTTATTGACGGTATCTCTCAAGCAAAACCAGGGTATATCGAAAAGGCACTTCGGCAGGTACACCGCCTAATTGACAATATTGATCGGAAGCAACTGGAAATAAGGGCCTTGGCATTGTCCACTTTGGCAGGCAGTTTTAATGGCCAGGTTTTAGAAGCACCGTACCTAGAAGAGCCCTGTCTAGTAAGGAATACTCCCGGAGAAATTCCAGACTGTGTCATTTACCAGAATATCAAGTACTATCCTTCCACGGCATTTGATGAGGTTACCAAAACAGAGGAGTCGCTTAGAGAAAAGAACAATGAATTGTGCAATAAGGTCAATGCATTTTATACTTACAGTTATTTATCATACATGTGTCGTATAGTCGTATATCTTACCAACATTTAATTGACTTTCCAAAAACATTCAGGTTCGCCGTCTCGAAACACTGCTTGGCTTGAAAGAAAGCCATCTTCAAGACCTTACCTCAAAAATTCACGAGCTTAGAGCCAAGCAACCCCAAGAGACGCCTCAGTACTTCCCGGATTACGGATGTGGTAACGGCGGCAGTAATGAAATGTCTAATTAAGCAGTAAAACAAGAAGAAATATAGTGTCTTTTTAGTTAATGTAAAGTACATTCATGTTAAATTATCAATTTAATTTTCTGATCTATCTTTTTAAATGGTTTTTTGTGTAAATAGTGCTGCTTTAATTTACTTAGAAGTCTAAAAGCCAAATAAATTCTTTAAAAATGACCTCATCTTCTCTCCTAATTTTTAGGTCATATCCTCCCTCCTCACGCACAGGATTGATAACTAACCAACAGACTGTTTGCTGTTCTATTTTTTTCTCAGAAAAATTTACTTGTTTACCTAATTTGCATATTTGCATTTTTCGTTTGCAGTCTCAAAAAAACTTGCTAAATATTTTGTAGCAGAAGCGAAATATCTCTCAATGACCCTTTTTCGCCGCTGTTTGAATTCAGATAAAAACCTGCGTGTGTCAACCTAAAGGCCTAAATATTTTTTGATGCACTCAAATAATTAACAAATTGGTTATTATTATTTTTTATCTTTCAATCGTATAGAACGCCACAACAGAACCGTTTGTATGAAAACCTTTTTCGATTTTCTCGATTCTCTCACTCTGTGTTTTTGAGAAGCGGAAGGAAATTACCGGTTTGACAAGTGTGCCGGTTATGTTATCCTTAGAATCCATCTACCTTTGCATCTTTTTGCACACTTTTTTTGGAAAGATAAGTTGATTGTGTGTGTACGTACGTATTTACTATATACAATGGCTGTATTCGAAATGTCAACTGTCAACGTCCGCAAAAACGAAATCGCATTTGCACTTTTGATTTTGGACGAGGTCTTGCAATTTACAATACAACATCCATACAGCAGCAAACAAAGTATAATAACTACAGCTGAAAAACCAGTTTCCTCTCGCTGCTTGTTGCAGGACACGTAATTCGTAAATAACTCATGTTATCATGTTGATGATGACTCTTTCAAGAGATAGGATCTCTATGAAGTCAATACTGTGTCATAACTCGCCCCCAGCAGTGGTCTCGCACATTGTGCATTATAAAAAAAACTATTTAGCTAGTTGTATATAGGTTTAACTAGTAGTGTCGTGCACCTCTCTCCCTTTACGTCTTGACTTGTCATACATAAAAAGGCAAAAACAAAAAAAAAACTTATTTAATAGGTTGTAAGGAAGGATGCAATCGGAAGTAAATAACACATTTTATGCTACTATACAAGGCTTATAGAATACTACTATATAGGTAATATGCATAGTTTCTTGGATGCACGAGTGAGCGACTAGATTATATAGTTAAAAAAATAATTAGGACTTTGACTGCTGCTGCACACCCTTTAATAAAATCCCAAATAGAGAACACTACGTGAACGGATGTGATTTGTATCGCTTTTGAAATTTGTCTGTGGCTCATCAGTTTACTGGGTTCGCCTGTTCATCCGTAATGCCATTCCTTTCTTGAAATTATAGCGACAACAATAGCGCTTGTAACGATGATCTCATAATCACATATTAAATATATGGCAGGGCGGACGCTGTACACCGGTATAACTAACTGGTTGACTGACAAATCCAACAAATCCGGCATTATAGACATTTTTGCAGGATCATAGAAATATTAAATAGTTTACGATGGAAAGATGACGATTTGTATTTAATAATAAATAACTACAATACCAACAATGTTGTCGTGTTTCTGTCATTGTTTTTAGGCGCAACCTATACTGACATCGAACCGCCTTTGCCGATGAAGTGATGATGACGGGGTAGTTGCAGTTTTTTGGAATGGGATCACTTACAAATGTTGATGTATAATGAAGCAGTTGTAATAAAACAGTTTTGACTGAATTTAGTGACGAGTAACGGGTGGCATTACAGCTAAAGGAAGTTGGTACATGGTACACCACGCACATTAATAAAAAAATGCGCTCATAGTAGCTAGTGACTAAATACGTTTACTGTATAGTAAAAAGGGGTAGTATGCCGTATTAGTTGATCCTACTAATAGGTCGTATCGCCGTTCTTTGGGGCACAAAAAACGGAAGAACAACAACAGTGTCTATATCTGCAAGATAGGATGCGTTACGCGTTACAAATACGGTTGATGCGTGGTGCTTATTACGTATTTGTAGTAGATCGTGATAGTGCAATGATAATGATAATAGAATTTGACAGCGATATACATAAAGAGGAGGTGTAATCGGAGGGGGGACCGACAGTGTCTTTTGAGTTTTGAGAGAGGAACAAAGAAACCAGTGAACCGTGGCAAAGCGTGTCTTGTGGCATAGTGAAACTTGAAAAAAAGTACAAGGTGAATTTTTACAAAGTTTGAAATTTACTTTTTGCGAAGCTAAAGCAGTACGAAAAAACGAAGTTATCAAGAATTTACGTCTATCGTTTCAGATGGATTACCGAATAGTCGTGTTGGTTGCGTTTGTCAATTTATTAGGATTGGTATCTGTAGGAGATGGATCTGCCCTCGGATTAGGATTGCTGGCTCCATTATTACCGGTAGCTCAAATTACGGGACACGCTGGCCTCTGGGCACATGGCCTAACTGGGGCTGCTCTGCTGAAGCTGAAAGCAGCTGCAGGACTTGCCGGTCTATTTTTTCTTAGTGGTGAGTAATTGTAAATATGTGCTTGATTAAGTTGCGAGTAATTGCTGTATTATCCCGCTAATTAAATGACGTATTTTTGTTCTAGGTCGTGGTATTGAAGTTAACCTCGGTGACCAACATGAAGCTGGAGGTTAGTTAACAGCTCCATTTATCAGATATAAATATTCTGGTTCATTAATTGTTATTCGTGGGTTAATGGTAAATGTTTTAGGTTGGGGTTGGGGATGGGACCGCCGTAAGAAACGGTCTACAGATGAAGCCACCGTTCCAGATGCTGTAGAACAATATGATCCCTCTCTTGATGAGGTTTTGGCTTTTGACCAACTCGGATGTGGAATGAGACTTGTTTGTGAGTTGAGTGCTACTCCATTCACAAGTTTAGGAGAAGATGAGAAACTGATTTTGGAGCTGTTTGGGTGAGTTTGTTATTTTTTGTAGATCCCAACATTGAGATAATTACTCCCTAATTATAGTAATATCCTTTAGACCGGAAATTGTATCACACATCGCTAACAATATCTTTCACAGTTGTAATACGTTTTATGACAACATAAAATAAGCGACAAAATCCTTACGTTTTTTTGCAAAAACTGCAATCGCAAAAAAATTAGTATTATGCTACTGCACTGTCATACTTGGTTTTTACGACACATCTCTATAATTACTGCTAACCTGTGGGTTCCTTCCTTCCGGTACAAGCACAATCAACCACACACATTTACGTAAGTACATCTCACTGCCAAAAAATAAGGAAACGCGCACACACGCACCACCTTATCTTGACAAGCCGTACATGTAACTACACTGGTGACGACAATTGAAGACATTGGCACGTCAATTTTTTGTCATGTAATTTAAGACTGAAATAGATGTTGTCATGTTTGTACAATTCTGACTTGGACAATCCTCAATTTTTGGTAAGATTGTTTTTATTACTGTTTAAAATGTGAAGTACTTGCTTAGGATGTGTACCTACTTTGTCTACGCACACTTTTAGGTACTGTCAATTTTTTAAAAAGTAAAAAACAAACCACATAAGGAACAAGATGCATTGCTTAGGTTCTAAACATCAACTATTTTTTGTTGATACGCATGCGTAAAGAACATAATTTGTCTTTTGAGCTATTATGAGGTGATTTTGAATTCACACAAACGTCAATAGCGTGGGAAAATTGTTTAATGTGCGTCTGTGCGTGCAATGCTAAAGAGAAATTATTGGTATCAACCTGAAAATATTTTTTATAAATGTAACTATTAACACATGTATTTTTAAAACACGTACTACTACCATTCTATAGGTTTTGAGACTCGGTGGCGCTGATTTACACGTTTAATTTTAAGTTGACATTTAAATTATAACTTACAGACACGAATAACAAACAAATAATGAGCCTTTGGTTTGGTAGCCACTTGAATTTCAAGTATATAAAAAATCATACTACAATTGCTTTGAGTTTATCCTTTATATAAGCTTGTGTCAATTCTACTTTCAGCCGTGACATCAAGGCTCCAATGCCTGGTAAGGCAACTAAAGGAAAACTGACCTACAGCTACGCTGCTATTCTTGGAGCTAACGCAAAAGATGGGGCTGCTACATGTGGTCACGTTTATGGACACTGTCCATACAATCGGATCCAAATTATGAAGTCATTGAGAGAAACTTGAATTTAATGTGGAATGAACCTGAACATATTTTTTTACAACCAAGTGCACCTATAAACCGTTACCTAACATATCCCCATTTTGTTGCTTGTTAGTTGTTGCTCAAAAGTATAAATGTTGGCTTAAATTGGCACGGATGATGGCTTTATTATCACAACAGAAAGGTAGATGCCTTTTGGTATAATAATTAACGGTAAAGAGTGAATGAATGTTTTGCGTGAATGTCAAGTGGTCGGTATGATTGTTGTGAATGCTTGAATGTACGCGTCCACGATAGTATTCTACTAACCAACATCAGTATGCAAGATTGTTTATATGTTGCCCCGAGGGATGTGATGATGCCAAGCTTGAAGATTCTAACTTCAATTTGAGCATTTACCGAAATGGTGTATTCTAGTCATTTTCTGATAACTTGTAATGTCAGAAGAATTTTCAGCTTTGTAAGCTGGTGTGTGAGTTTGAATGGTGTATGAATGTGTGCGTAGCTGTGTGTTTTTAGCACGTGTTCAAGTATGTTTTGGAGATTTATCAAAGAAAAATTACTTAATTGTATTTTTTATACAAAGTTTTTATTAATTGAAAATAAATATCATTTATTCAAAAATCGCCACTTTTATTGACAAAAAATAGCTCATTATCATTCATTCAGCAGTTGGAGAGAAACATTCATCTATTTTTACTTACGAGAAGCGTTGAAAAATGTTTGTTAAACAAACTTTGTTTCATTGCATTGAAAGTTGAATTTTTTGATACATCATACACTATACAATATCATTTATCGACATTTGTATAAGTTAATTGGCTATTAGATGCGGTAATATTTCTTTTAACAAAATACTACTGTAAATTTATGTTTTGTGGGCAAACCTAGGATTCGACAAACCAGTAGTTTGCTACACTCATTATGCGCAACTTGTTTTAAAAACCTCTATATTTTATTTATTGTATACATTCTAGAATGTTGGCGTAGGTAGGTGGTAGGTATTCAATTTTCTGTTTACATGCGTCGTATTTAATCTCCAGAGAGTCGTATTTTTCAACCCTGACACCTGACGTTCCAACAAATTAATAGTTAATTGGCTATTAGATGCGGTAATATTTCTTTTAACAAAATACTACTGTAAATTTATGTTTTGTGGGCAAACCTAGGATTCGACAAACCAGTAGTTTGCTACACTCGTTATGCGCAACTTGTTTTAAAAACCTCTATATTTTATTTATTGTATACATTCTAGAATATTAGCGTAGGTAGGTGGTGTGGTAGGTATTCAATTTTCTGTTTACATGCGGTGTATTTAATCTCCAGAGAGTCGTATTTTTCAACCCTGACACCTGACGTTCCAACAAATTCAGCGAGATGAAATGTGAGGATGCATTGTATATCGTATTATACTTTGTCCTTTAAAATGTACATTGTGCATTAATGGATGCTTTCCAGCAGTCATATTTGGTAAAATTTGGTATACTTACAAAAAGTAACAGAATTGAATCTGTCACAAAACTTTATTTATGGTCTATGTATGTTTCCAATTTTTAAACCCAAACCATAAATAGTTACTAGTTCACAAAATATATGTTTAAATTATCATGGATCACATGTACATTTTGACTATATGCTTTTCTCTCTCGCTTCCAATAACGTACACCTTATATGTTACACAACAACATACTGCATTTCAAATAATGAAGTAAAAAGAAAAGTTTGGAACGGTGGAATTGGTGGAAAGCAAAATGAAAATAATAGAAAATGATACAATTCATCTTGCTTTGATGTACCCCACATATAAACTCCATCAACATTTTTTATTACTTTTCCTGTTTCCCTCTCACTGCACAGTGCATACCTTTTATGAAGAGAAAAAAGAAATGAAACCACTTTTTATTTTCACGTATCATTGCCCATAAAATATGCATACGTTTGTGTTGTGCATTGAGCTGTATACACACATACGTCTTGATATGCAAGTTGTCTATAAAGAACATTATTATCTCCTCTCATCCTCATCATTCATTCAAAATTCAGTACATAATTCACTACAATAGAGCTATAGATTGAGATTTTCTTTCTCTTCATCTTGATCACAATTATTTATCCTGGAGAAAATTACATCTTGTACCGTTCATCTTTCTCCGCGGGAGAATCTTGTATCCTGCACCAGGAGAAAAGCAAAAATTTATTGCTTTTCTTTTTAAAAACAGGGATAATAAAAAGTTACTATATATACGACACGTTCTTTCTTGTGGCTTTATGGGGTGTTGTGATCCCACTCCTACTACGTTTTTGGGCTGATAATACTGTTGCTGCAGTGCAGACCCATTTGCTGGTCACCCCATTCAGGGGATTTTCAAGACAAACAATGAAGTTATTCGCCAGGAGAGAAAAAGAATGACAACAGAATGGAGACAAGAAGAGTAATTCCGTTGAACCATTTCTTGTTCCTTCCTTCCTTCTAGCGCAAACTAGCAACTTGGGACATATTGCGGTGCAATATAAATGATGTCATTATTATTGACCTTACTGCTTTAATAAACAGGCGGTGGCGGAGGAGGACGCAATAAAATATTGGTAAGTTGAAGCTAATGTTTTTCAGACAACCAAGCAGTCTGTATAGACAAGTACTTAAAGGTATTTTTAAGGATTATTTCACTTGCTGTTGTAAATGTAAAGCGCAAAGGTGGATCTGTATCGCAATAGAGAGCACGTGTCATACAATACTGGATATAGGCGATGGAGTGATATGTCACTAGTGTCTCTGATGTGAGAAGAAGTGTGCTTTTTGGGTGATTTATTGAAAATGAGACTTGTCCCGGTGAATGTTATTGGGGGTATTAAAAAAGAAAGACATAAAGGGAGTGGGTGGATTTGGTCGTAGTGGCAGTGGTGATAATCATCAAAATCGGTTTGAAAAAGGGACAAATTGCTTTTTTTTCACTCTTTCAACTATTTATTATGGAGCAATAAGCTGAAAATCCTACAAAATAATGCGTGTGAAATGTAATAGCCAGAGCGCGAGTGTGCCGTGTGCTACACGTCGTGGTCGTACAAATGAGTGTGATTACATGATTACGAGCCACATAATAGTTATGAAGAGAAAAACATTTTATTCAATTGATGGTGGCTGTCTGTCAGGTTATTTCATGGTCATTATTACCTTCCACGTACAAAAAGTACTA
Source organism: Callyntrura sp. NNG-2020 (assembly GCA_027744055.1). Lineage (NCBI taxonomy): Eukaryota > Metazoa > Arthropoda > Collembola > Entomobryomorpha > Paronellidae > Callyntrura > Callyntrura sp. NNG-2020. The sequence continues at coordinate 22,925 of JAHZNE010000213.1, read as the reverse complement.
ACGGCGTTCGACCGTTAGTTGGAAGTTGAGTCAGTTGACACTAAATTGAAACGAAGTTTTTGCTCCAGTCCTTAATATTATAAAGCTTTTCCAATATTATTTGCGTTAACGTATGATCGAGCACACACGTTCTTTTATCGGAGACGAAAAAATAATCTCCAGGGTTGATTTGATATACAGTTGCACACCGTCGCGTTCCAATGTCCTTCAGTAGACACACGAAACGGAAAAAAGTAAATTGCATTTTTTTTCTCTAAAACTCTTCCCAAAATCCCGTACATTCCCCCTGTTTCTTTTGACGACCGGAAAAAAACGTGTTCGTAGGTGTGACGATGTGCTGCCCTTCGTCGTCCTCGTTTCATATTGCATTACGGAAAAAATAAAAATAAATGCGAAAGGGTTATGTGTGGTGCTTTGATGAAGTGACAATTGAGTTACGGTGAAAATAAGAGTGACAAGAGCGTACGTCTGGGTCGTGGCAGCAATGGTAGTTGATTTGATGTTTTCAGATTGAAAGAAATTGCTGCATTACATGTCAGTACAGGGAAAACGTAACAAGTGCGAGAAAAACAGGGAGGATGCATTGGGTGTTTTGAGAAGGTAGAAAACGTGGGCATTTGAATAAAAGAGCTATTTTTGTTGAGTGAAGTCAAACAAGTGTCGACAGGGAAAAAAGGTGAATGAGAGTGAGCACTCTCTCTCTCTCTCTCTCTCTCTCTCTCTCTCTCAGAGAGTGGAGACAAGATGAGAGAAGATAAGACATGGTAAGTGTGGATGATTGTTATATATATGGGAATTGATATTATTATCGATATGGATTTGTACAAGTTGGTTCAACACGATGATGCTATTCAATTTTTGTCGTTGAATTGAACTGAACCGTTGGTGAAATACCTTTATTTTCCTTGGGTAACTTTATTTGGGTTTTGTTGTGTTGCAATTGGGGTTGCGTTAGGGCAGGGATGTATAAAATAAGAGTGTGAGATATTTTTGAAGGTGTGCACTGTAACCGTGATACATGATGATGATGGTGATACTTCGTATATCTCGCCTTCTCACAAAAGTTTCGTTTTCTCACTCTCGTCAGCTCTATCACCAGTGGATCTCCGATCTCCTTTGTGATGATGATGATGTTGAAATGCATTTTATTTTTCTCTACTTCGTTGATTCGATTTCGATTCTGTTTTGTCCGTATGGATGGATAGGGTGCTTTGTTATTGAAATCGGTTATTGAATTCACACCTTGTAAAAATGTAAATGTGAGTTTTACAAAAGCAGAAAGGGTTTGGGAGACTACAGGTTGTTTTGTTACGAAAAAATAATGCATACATTTACAATAACAGATACACGATTCTTTACGGGTAAAAAAATTCTAGAGATAACGGGGTATTCAGGTGGTATTGAATTGTTAGAAATTGTATTTTCAATGTTACAATTGTATCATAAAAATGCATTTTATTTATTTGAAATGTTTATGGAACATTGCGTTATTTGCAGAAGGTATGATGCGATGATTCTTATTCAGGACAGTGTACACACAAGCCGAAAGCGCTTTGAGGCAACATTGATTTACATTTTTCATGTGGATTTTAACATCAATTTCGTTGCTGTTTCCCTCAATCGTTGGATGAAAGGTATTTTTTTTCTTCAATATTACTTGAAGGCGGAAAGTAGTAGATATGACACCTAACGTGCAATTACATTTACAAAAATGGTGTTAGTTGCATTTTTCTTGCGCTGCCTTAATTTTTACTTGAAATTAAACTGCCAAAACCAAGACTCATACCTTTTATTATGTACTGCTGCACCCTGACCAGGATATGATCATCGTTTTGAACAGTGCAAAACGTCCGTCTGTTGAGCAGGCACTTCACAGTATGGTGTAGCTTATGATACTTTTAGTTTCCCCCAAGATATGATGAGAACGCTAAAAGCCCACTTACTACATACTTCTTGTCGCCATCCCTCCTTCGACATCCCAAAAACATACCCAGGAGCCATACATTTATTTTCCATTTCCCGTTCGTTTCCCCAAATTCCCGTACTACGACAGCCAACGGAATGACCACCACCACACTCGACAAAACAACCCCAGAAAAACCAACAAAACATCCTTTACAACTTTCACTGGTTTTCCTTCTTCGACCAAAACCTTCCAGACTGTCACTGCCTTACTCTGACGTAATTCACGCAACAACATGCATGTCCATAAAACACATCTCTCTCTTTCTCTCGGACCCCGTCAATTCGCGTCCGTTTGTCGCAATAAAATATCATTTTTATGCGTAATCATGAACACGTGAACACAAAGAAACGCGACATTTGAACATGTCCCTCGTCTTTGCTTTCATCTTCTCTTTCTCGTTTACCACCACCGTAGCTGCTGTCCAGTTTTATTCCTCCCTTAATATTCCTCTATTTTTATCTGCCCGTGAGCATTTTCTAAATATAAATCTCATTTTTATGACTTGATAATAAACTTTGATATAAAAAGATATATATCATTCCTTGCATAAACTCGCATGTACAAAAGAGTTTCCTTTCTACATATCATCCTTTTTACAACTTTCTTCATACGAGATCCTTATCCTTAGACACAACAGCGCCGCCACTATTGACTATCACTTCTGCTGCATTTGTCATGTTGTTATTATCATTTTCCCGAAAGGAAATGTACCACTCAATCCACCAAAATAACATAATCATCATAATGTACGCAAATCTCTCTCGGTCGTTTTTTTTCCTACTCGATATTATTATTTTCGACAGTGGCATCAAAAGAGGGATTTTATTATTTTTTTATTCGCCTGAAGAAAAAAAAAACCCCGACGTTGCTCTGTTGACTCAGGATAAGGTAGAAAATCCCCGCTGTAAAGGTCGAAGTCGAGGTAGTAAAGTGAACGTGATCAAAAGCATAAAGGGTTTTTTTTCTGTCTTCTTATGATCGCGTATAAACACTGAGGTGTCCATAAATTTGTGCTTCCGTTGTAGAGAAAAGGAATCCTTTTTTATTTCTATGCGTAATGACATGAGTATATGTGTTGGAATAAAAAAAGAACTTTTTTCTTGTACACTCGGACACATTATTTGAATACGACATATCATTACAGATGGGGGTTCGTACGGAATAAGCATGTATTTTTGGCTTTTTTATTGTTCGGTTGTTTGTGAGTTACCTCCACAGTTTTTGTGTGAATGATGGTCATGAAATTGCATGCAAGGGACATCAAAAGAAGGAGAGGGACCTTATTAAAAAAGCTGTCAAATTTCCGGGTTCACAAAAATTGTTTTCTGTCCAGTTTACATATACTTCTTGTGCGCGCGGTATATTTTTTGCCTCGTGGGTGGTAAGCATTTTCTTTTTTGTGCGGACAAGTGCGTCGTTGTCATTGTCGTCGGTACCGTAAGTTGTTAGCAGTAAAAAGCTTTTTTATGACGTCCATTTGGTCGGTTATTGGGTTCTTTCTCCACTTTTTGTTGAGTACATTAAAAAATAAATGAGGCATTTTTTTGGCTTTATGCCGGGTTGGTCTTCTACCTTTTATTGTGTTCTCGAAGAGAAAATTGTCCTTGTCGTGATTTTTGTGACCAAAAAATGGAGTTTTTGTTAAAGAAAGGTTTCTTTTTGGGGATGCGACGCATGATTTACATTTTTTAAAAGAGTAGTGACGACCTCATTTGCGTTTTCTTTTGTTGGTCGTCGTATACTTTTTTGAAAGGCTGCCTCTTTTGGCCACTTGGAGATCAATCGACTGTAAATTTTTGTGTTTGGGAGGATGACGATGATGCATGGCGATGACGCATAATAATAGCAGCACTAACAAGTGAATGATCATCACATTGATTATCATAAGGGTTTGTATGGTTTCACTAGCGTTTATTTAGGGGTGCCACGCTGTCTAGTGTGGTAACGCGGTGATGATGATGGTCGGTGCTGGACCGACTGGATCTCTTGACTGCACTGGTGATGATGATCATCATCATGATCATGGCCACGTATATGGTTACCACCATCACCATTTCTCTTCTGGGATGCTGCAGTTGAAAGTTTTGAACACGTAGCAGTACCCCTCCGTTTGTCAGTGAAGATGGGTATGTATATTTCTCCTGCATTCACATTTTTCAACAAGTGATTGTGGTAAAATCATTTTACGTAGGTAATCATGCATACAGAAAATATGGTGATTTGATGTAGGCTCGTTTGTGCTTGGACAGAGTATAAAAAGTCACAAATCATTCAGAGATATTTTAAATGCAACTTATCTAAATATAAATATTATGCCTCTTTCCCTTGGTCGTATATCAGATTCTAGTTTATAAAATGGATACCGTCATCATCATTCAAACATACCAAAATTGGGTATATATTTCTTCTGAATTTTTTTTATCATCAGCAGGTCCATCATCATCACCAAACAAAATAAAAGGGTGCATAATACGCAACAGTACCAGTAACCTGCGTTTTCTCTTTGTGTATCTGCTTCTGTACGTGTACTTATGATCCGGTCTCAGATTCACAACCACGTCGAGCATCGGTAAAAATGGAGCGGTGTTTCTTCATAAAAAATTACACTTTAAATGAGCTGTCCTGTCACATATCTCACATTCGTAGATATTTCCTTTTTTTTTCTTGCTCTTCAGAATAAAGAAAAATCCGATCCGTTTTGAGTCATACAATGGCAACAAAAAACCGTTCCATTCACCAAAAAACTCTCCACTTTCAGACAGGCAGGTTGTAAAATATATTCTTTTGTGTGGCTCGAAAAGAGAAAAAAAAGCGTATTAAGCGTTTAAAAGGAGCTCGATGACAAAAGAGAGTGGGAGAGAGAGAGAGAGAAACAGAAGAGAGATGAAAAAGGCATAAGTGTGTTTGAGGAAAAGTAGAGAATATAAGCGTCTCTGTTGTAGTCATCGTGTACGTACAGCTGCAGCAGGACTAGGACCAATTTTTATTTCAAGATGACAGACAAAACTAAGAGAGAGGAAAAAGTTTTGTTGAGCATTCAACATTCAACAGCTTGGAGATTGAAACCGACCTTTGGCTTTCTAGTTTTCTTCGCTGTTTCTTCTTATTTTTGTCCACAGCAACAAATATGTACGCGGTGGCGGTGTGAGGGTACGGGAGTCGGAAATGCTGCATGATATATTGTGATATACGAAAGCCAGAAAACAAGCTTGTTTACCTCTCTGGTGCTACGAGTGGGCCTACTACCTACATGCGATATCATACAGCGGGAAAAATAATGTGGAATAGGAAAGCATGTAAAAAAATAACCATATTGCTCTAGTATAGGATAGAAGAACCGTCGATTTTACTTTTATATTTTTTGTAAGAAAAAGCCAACGGGAGATAGGGCAGGCAGAAAAGCACAGCAAACTTAACGTTTTACCGTATATATTTTTTTCTTCCTTTGTTACTGCTGCCTGGAAGCTATAAATTGTGATTCTCTCTGGAAATGTCTCCTCCGCCACGGAAAGAGAGGGTTGACGACAAAAAAGTAATAATCTGATGCTGCTGCTGCTGCTGCTGCCGAGACTGATATTGTTGCTCTGTGTTGGTTTGTCGTACAGGTTATTTTCTCTGTGTGGCTCTCTGTCTCTCTTTTTATGTACAACAAAAGAAATTGATGTAAAATGGGTGAAACGGAACTATATATGTGACTTCGTGATATTGATACAGATACATATGCAGACATAGAAGTGTAGTATTTATATGTATTGTGTACCGCACAGGCACACTGATAATATCTATGATTGGTGAAGATGAAGATGATGCTGTCGCTGTTTTTTTGGGTGGAAAATGGAAAGGGGGTTTAAACCCAGAAATTGAGAGAGTTAGTCTCAATTTTGTGCAGTATATATCATTATGCCGCGACTCGCGACTGTAGCTTATTATGAGCAACGGGTTGTATGACGGCGCATAGTGTAAACCGGCTCTTTTTACGGGTGTAATAAGACAGCAGTAATTTTCCTGTTTCACCTGATCCGAAACACATTTTTTTCCTGTGGAGGAAATAAAAAGAAGTTGAAATAAGCAGTCTTATTATTGAAAAGAGGAGAGAAAATGTGGGAGTAATAAATACACATGTAAAAGTCTAAAAAAAAAGAGTATAAAGCTTGCTGTAAGTGTATGTTGTGCTCGTGTTAGACACGCACGAATGAACAGCGGATACAACTACAAAAGAGTGGCAGATGGATGGAGAGATATATATTAGGGAGGCTTGGGCTTATTGCTCATCATCGTCATCGTTGTGTCGTCATCTTGAAGGAAGAAGGAGAGAGAACTTTATTTTCTTGGGAGATTCTCTGGAAAAAGCAACAAAAGTGATTTAATTTAAGCCAATTTGCAATAGCGAGAAAGGGGAAATAAAGGGAAGCATTGCAGATGATCATGTGGACGATGATGATGATGAGGCAAAAAGGTGGATAATTGGGGGCGTTCACAAGATACGTGGTCGCACCGAAATACATCTATGCGTTCATGCATAAAAGGTCTATCAACTCACATTAATGAACACTTCCTAAAGTGAATGGCTCCATTCCATTCACATAACAATTCAATAAAGCAGTAGGAACCAGAGACAGGGTAAGCAAGAACTGAGCAGTAAGCACCCACCAGCATCACTTTTTTTTAGCTTTTTAAGCCGTGTGCCTAGTTTCCCGTGTGTAGATTTAATATTACGTTGTAAAATGCTTTCTCTCTTGATTTTATTTTCCGTTCGTTTCGTTCTTTTTTAAAATTTACGAGCGCAAATATTGAATTTTTTGCCAATAAAAAGGATTTACACACAGCAGCACATAGTAGTAGTAGCAGCATTGTGTCGCTTGTGTAGGTTGGGGTTGCTGGATAAATGTAACAATAAAAACCGTCTTGTTCTCTTCTCTTCTCCTGCAACGAGAAAGATGATCATAACGGTACAGCAGTGATGGCGGGAGTGAAATGAGTGATTTTATTTAGAATGAGCGTAGAGTGACTAAGTGAGTGAACCAATAAAATGAGATGATGATGTTGATCGTCGTGGTGCATCATATAACTTTTCTTGCTGTGTGGCTGCGTGTGTTTGCTTGTAGTATTCTCTTGTTATGATCGGGTTTTGTAGATATTTTAGATTTTACTCAGATATTGTTATGATGTTTTGGAGGAGAACGATGAGGAGAAGGAATGAAATAAAATTAGAGAAAGAAGCAGACATATTACGAGTAAAAGCAGTAGAGAAAGAGGGACGATTTACAGAGCAATGCTCTATGAATGGAGAAAAATGTAATAAAAAAAATTTTGTCTGGAGAGAAGGAAAGAGAGAGAGAAAAAAAAACCTTTCCTGTGTAATTGGTAAAATGGTTATTGCGAGTGCTGTTGGGATGCACAATTTTGTTATTTTGCTACGTAATACGTTATTAGCAGGATGCAGTTTTATCTTGTCATCGTTTTTATGGGTGACATTGATGGAGATCATTTGCATGCGTGATATTTTCTAAACAAGTAATACTGAAGCAGCACAAGGTTCTACTAGTGTTGTATGGTACGCAGTTTTGATACAGGAGCATTACTTATTTTAGATCAATTGCATAATAGAAATAGGATGTGTCGTATCGTATATTATGCTTTGCTTGTAATTTTAAATCCATTTTTATTGTTCGCTCTGGTTGGTGGTCTTTACTCTAAACTCTACACACGCAGCATTGCAGCTCGACTCCTTTGTTTCGTTTGGGGTAATGTGACATGTTTGTACTGGTATGGCACGGGACAAAAACACTTTATTTTTTTTAACAGTTTGCTTTTCGTTTTGTTTAAAATAAGGCGAATAATATGTGCTTTTTAGAAATATGGGTATAAAAAGTTATTTCGTATTTAATGTGCTATCGAATTAGTGGAGAAAATGGTGGGTAATAATCATAATCGTTTATGATGGCGGCAGGGTTATGTATAATAGCAAGTTATTTTTCAGTTGGGTTGGGATTCCAGGGAGAAATGACATGTGGAAAAAAGGACTTGCATTTTTAATGAGAGTGCACATATCTATGAGACTAATATGAAGGTACTGTATATAACTGAATTGACAAAGTGAGTATGATATCAAAATATTGTCATATGGGAGCTCATATTAGATTTTACAAAACCCTATTGCCACAAGCTGAGCAAACACAGTGTGAAACGCCATTTTAAAGGATTAGGACCTTTCTCTGGATGTGTGTTTGGCAATAATAATATAAAAAATTTGCGCAATAATATTAACAAATGGGAGGTATCACGAGATGTGTACGAAAATTTATGGCGTTTTCCTACTTTTTATTTGATATGTTCTGTGTACACCGTTAGTTTTATGTTGTTTGCAAGTACAACACATTATTATTGCTGCTATAAATTCCAATTTCACTTGACAATAATTTTTAAATTCACTTTTTTTGTTTCGTCCGTCTACATACGAATGTTTTTATGACGCTTTGGTTTTAAAATGTGTATTTACCCTGCTGAAAAATCAGGTTTAAAATCGGCCACCTGTTTGTATTAGTGTGTGTGTGTGTGTAGCTAGAAAAACCACACCGTAGTATTCTTCCCTATAATGTTCAAGTTGTGCTGCATCACGCACTTTTTGAAACTTTACTTTTCTTCTCCTCACAATGCACTCCAATTTCCCTCATTTACACAATGATACGCATTGTCATTTTCCTAGGATTAAGTCGAGCCCGCGTGTGCATGTCGCGTCATCCTCTTGTTTAGTACCTAATTAAAGCAGAACTGCTCCTGATGAAAATCTTTCCTATTTGTCGCACACCACGAACCAAATTTTCACTCTTTCTCTATTCGCGTCTCTCTTCTATGAGCTTATTTGGTTCCTCATCAAAATCATTCGTCAAATCCTTTGGAAATACCCTGGATCATTACTGTTACGATTATTACTGTGCTACACAGCAGTGTAGTGGGATACCATGTATCTCCGCTCTCAGGCAAGTAAGAAGTCATGACTAAATATTTAGAAGGCAGAATCACGCAAAGTCATCATCATCATCATCATCTCCCGATAATCGAGCTACTGCTACTACTGCCGATGGTGGTGACTTGCAATTTTAAAAGCGCAAAAAAAGAGCACAAAAGCCCACGACGTGACTACATGGCTTTACTCGTCGTCATTTCCTCTTTTGATTATGTTCGCCATGTAATAAAAGGAAATGTAATATTTGATCCCCGAGTTGATCCTGCTGCAACAACCAACAGCATTATCATCTCCGAACGCACTCACACCACGCCACAGAGGGCAGAGAGGAGAGCGGATTCACGGTACAACAACGGGTTCATTAATAATTTTGCAATAAAAATGCAATGTTTTTGCGAGTTTTTTTTTGCCAAGTAAAAGAACACAGTGGTGAAAAAAAGTCGATAAGGATCAGGTCGGATTACGAAAAAGGAGATGTGTTATCAATGAAAGGGATCAAATATTTATAAGGTTGAAACTAAAGTTGCCAAACGTAACGTCAGTTGATGTTGCATTTTGAGTGATTTATTTCCAGAGAAGATCAACCGCCAAGATTCGAGTTTGTCCACCGAAAAAATTACAGCCCGTGATACAGCAAGCCCGATACATTACCAATTTCCGCATATTTTGTCTTGCTATTCCATTAATTTTGCAACACTGATTTTTATCTCCCAATTTACCCGCAGTTGCATCGTTTGAATTCTTTTTCGGAGCCTGAATGACGCATCCCACATTTTTCTGTTTATTTTTTTTTGCAAGTGAATCCCCACTAACCGCAACAAACAACACGTACACGCGTCACCCAAACTAAAAGAGATACTGACACGAGTTAACTTTTCCTTCATGCCAAATGACTAACGAGATAGAATTACGCCAATACTTTTGCCAAAGCAAAAAAAATGTGAATGACAGACACACTCTTGGCAAGTGTACAATTGTTGCCGTTAACTTTGCAGTATTCCTCCGAATTTACTCCCAAAAAAGGGAAAATTTAACAACCCGCAGAAAAAAAGGGATGAAGTTTATTCGCAAAACATGTAGAAAACGTGTCTTGTTTCTCACTCCGGTGCAGTTGAAGCAAATAAAAGTTATTTCCCCGCAAAAATATTATCTGGCTCTCTCTACCAATTTCTGTACAACATTATTATTATGATGACGATGATCCTTCTTAATAATTCGCTTTGCAAAGCCCTGTCATTTCCCGCACGTTATGATCCATCACAATAATGTAACGAGCCTATTTTCTTTCTTGCTTCTTGTTCGCTTTTTTCTCGTGTCAGTTATTACATGACATCAGCACTTTGGAACCTCACAGAACTCCCAGGGTTGTGTAGGGAGATGCACCAGTAATATAACTCGTCGTCACACAAGGGCATAAATAAAAGTCTTAATTAAAATGAGAATAGAGAAAATAGAGAGATGTATGGGGCTTGATAGCAACTTAATGTGTCATTAAGACAGGGAAATATAATACGAGCGAACGGGTAGGAAGTGCGAGAAGTGGAATGACATGGCATATTATTATTCCGTTTTTAGTGCAACTCATCATTCCAGCAGGTTTTTATGTTTGTGATTGTCTTGCTGTTTAGCCCTGCCTTTCGCTTTTGTTTAGGGGACAGCAAGCAGAAGCGAAAACATTACCAGTCCCCATCACCAGTTTAGCTTGATTGTATAACAGCAAAAAAAATAATCGTAAGACAGGCACACACAGAGAGAGAGAGAGAGAGAGAGAGAGAAACGGTAAACGATCCTTGAAAAAAATATATAACTATAACTATTCATTTTACACCCGGCTCGTAAACTTTTACTGTTATTGTGTCCCATTATTTTATTCAGAGGAAGATGAAGATTGGCTAGGTATTTTTTCATTACGGCTCCGCAGTCTGGTGGGAAGAGCAAAGTAGCTTGAGTAAACGCGTATTTTTCTGGAATATGTATTAAAAATCGTAATAATATTTAGGATTACACTACTGCTCTGCCCTGCACTACGTATGTACAATATGAGAAAGACACAAAACTCATTTTCTTCCGTGAGCACATAGAGAGCTGAACACTAGGTAAAAAAGTCGGCAATAATGGCACAACTGGTCTTTTGTTGTTTTTTTTTACTGTTTACAAGAAAGATTATCTGGTTTGATGAGACTCATTACAAGAGGAAGAAAAGAACGCAATAGGTTGTGTTCTGAGGGTGAAAGAGACGGAGACAGGAAGAGTTCAAATTAGTTATTGCGATGATGACATGATGGAAAAGCTTTTTGGGAGCTGCTGTTGGGATTGTAGCTCTCTGTTTTGTGTCATTCGTTGTTGTCGTCGATTTAAAATTTGGTGGAGGCGTTGTATATATGTAAATGCGTTTGGTAGGAGATGATGATGATAGGTTTTGATGATGAAAATCGCCTAATTTTATGATGAGCTGTGGGGCTGAGAAAATGGGCGAGTTGAGTTGTAAAATGAGAGAGGGATTTTATTAATCAGCTTTCTGCTGTGGGTATAGCTAGTGCTATATATAAGACTTATTGTTTTGTTTATGACGGTGTGGAAGAGCTGGTGCGGCGATGATGTTGATCGTAAGGAGTTCGGGGGTTATATTGAAATTGAATAAGATTTGGGGCAACTTGCGGTGTGCTAGGGCAAGGTGCAAGGAAAGGAGGAAGGAAACGGGTGCGTTTATAGAAGCTTCGTTCGTAAAAAAGAAAATGGGTAGAGAAAATTACGTAGTAAAAACGAAACAGGATAAGTTTTCTTCAGGCGGAAATGGAATTTGACTTTGCTGCTTTTCTTCCGCGTAGCTTTGCTGGTTTAAAAAAGCTTTCTCCAGTAATGAGTTTCGTGTATGTAATAGTAACGCCGCCTTCCGTTTCGTCTTTATTATCAAGCATGTACATGTATAGGTTGCAGATTACTTGTCTGAATGTATTAGAAGTGGTGGTGGGACGAAATCGGCGTTTTACCAAAGGATACGTTTGGTTAAGTGAAAAATGGACAAAGCTTTGCCTCTCGCGAAACTAAAGAAAAGGACAAAGGAGAGAGTGAAATTGGGTAATTAAATAGGACATAATCGTGAATTCTCATTGAGATGATCACATCACAATGATAAAAGTCAAGTTACAGTTGGTGAAGAAGGGAATGCAGTGTAGGTACAATGCACTTGACTCGACGGGTTTTGACTTTGATGCTGAGACGTGGGGTGGTGGTGATTGTTTTATGGAGAAAATAGTCGGCGGCTTTAGTTCTCGGGATTGGGTTGGGGGTAGTGGCAGAAAGCGGATGAAAGAAGCCAGATCACGGAGGAAGACAGAGAAAACGGATGGAGAGTAAAATCGGATGTCCTGTGAGGAATAAAAGGAAAAAGAGAGAAAATTGTCGCGAGATAAGGCGTTCACGTACAAACCCGAGCGCTTTTGTTTTTGTATCTTTTTACTAGTGTTTTAGAGAGTCAGAGTCGAGTGGCGGTAGCAGTCAGTAATGCTGTATATCGTTCTGGTAATGAACTGGTTAATAACTCAATTTCTTTACTTGGCTGGATGATTATAATGTGTGGAATGAGTGTAGTTGCGTGTGTTCCTGAAAACAATGAAAACAAAAGTAGTGTGTGACGTCGCAGGAGAACACTGCTCTGAATGAAGACAACGAATGTGCTTTTAGAAAAGGGATGAACAATTTTGTTAATTACTTTGAAAGCTTTAAATACACATTGTGCCTACGTTGCCGGCGCGGATAAATGAAGCTGTTGCGTAAGAGAAAAGGAGTGCATTTGTGCTTGAAAATGTAAATTTGTTAATTGATGGGGTATTGTGATGGAAGTTCTTTTTTTGTTACCAGAGTCGGCGGGTAATCAGTCAGAGTCAGAACGGGTTGGGTGGTAGGGGTGCGATGAGAACCAGGGAAAAAGTCAAGATGAGTGGGAAATGTATTATGAAAACGATTCTTCTCTCTGCACTTTGTCACGTTTTAAAAAGAGAGACAACTTGACTTTTTTTTTATCGGTGAGGAAAACAACAAGGGCAGAGGAGAGGAGAAAGAAGCTGGGAATTGAGATCGGGAGTAAGAGCAGAGAAAGAAAAAAGAATCGAATGACTGATTATCGTAATTATGCTTAATTACTCAGGCTTTTTACTAATCATTGCAAATGGTGAATGGAAAGAATGGAGTGATCTGTGAGTAAAAAAAGGTATTACAGCTTTTTCTGAATTTGTCATCGACTACCACTGTTTGAAAAATGAATTAAGCGGAATTTGGAAGAAAGAACGTTTTTTACTAGAGACAAATTAACTGGAGGAGAAAGCGTAGCAGATTTTAGAGACAAGAGGAAAAATTGGTGTAGAGGTAGTGATGATGATGATGATGATGATGTAAAGTGTACAAAGTTTACTGTTGTGTCCCTTCCTTATGTTGAGTGGCAAGCTAAATCGCTTCTTTAATACGAGCGATTAAGACACACAAAAGCTGAATGAACCCGCGATCTAAAGTTTTTAGAATTTCTTCTCTTTTTACTAATTGTCTCAATTTACGAATATGTCAATTCTGATGAACAGCTTTTTTGCTTAAAGCTTTTTTTTTCACAGTCAACTGTTTTAGTAACATGAGGCATCCCATATGCCGACAAGTGTTGTACCGTGAAATGCACGTAACGGTTGAGCAGTTGTAAAGAGTGGAGTTTGGAATGTATGACTGATTGCGTAGCTCTCTAGCTCTCTGTTTTAATTGCTCGACAGCTTCTATGGGGTAATTAAATAAAAAAAACTGAGGGATGGATTTTTGGTGACGTGACATCTTGTCTCGTCGGTCCTAACTGTTAGGAAAGTAATAAAAAACAGTAATTTCGTTAACGCCTGTGGATGTATTTTAAGAGTGGAGAGAGACCTCGAAAAAGGAAAAAAATGTAATTAAAAAATTGGTAATGGGAAAAAATGTGTTGATTAATAATTTAGCGGATGGATGAACGTTGAACCTGCTGCGGCATCGTCACACCTTCAGTTTGACGATGATACAGTATGGTGGCGTGACCTTGTATTGTAAATACAAAAAATACGGTTTTTCGTATAGTAAATTATCTATCGTATGTGCATCCAATTTTTTTACCCCCTCGAAAATGCTTTCCAGCAGACAGCTATGCAAGGGTAGAAAGAAAAATTCAACAACAAATTCGTCAAATATTTCGAATAGTTTTTTCCTCGTGCTACGACTCTTTCCCTTCTGTATTTACTTACTAAATTGTTCAGCAGGGATTATAGTTGAAGATAAGCGGGAACGCGTGAAACGTGTATATTCTTAGATACGACAGAACAATTTCGCTTCCTACCCTCACAACTGGCGTCAACTAGTGCCGTATATATAAGTGTATACAGTCACTTGATTTCCGTCTCATCAAAAATCCATTTAGGATATGACCGACAGACAGAGTATTTACACACAAAAGTGAAATACTTTCGCCTTCCACAGAGTGCAGTGGCTTAGATGTCCTGCTGCGTTTACAAAATGTAACGTTACCACGTGGCAAACTTTAACTTGGCTACCGGAATGAATACGCATGGCTTCGGACAGAAAGTAAAACTTCATCAATTGGTAATGTGCAAATAAATACGGCAATTACTGCATACAGGACCTGCATTTCACGTACATTAATTTCAATGTGTATAACCGGCTGTTTTGATCCTCACCTAAATTCCATATTTAATAAATACTTACACTATGTGACCAAAATTTTGCCAACGTGCATTTTTGCCATTGTAACATGCTTAACAGCGGGAGTAAGTAGGAAAAATGTAACCAGCACGAGCCGACACCGTCGTACTACCGCCACTGATTTTTTTTCCCGTTTAGTGGGTACAAATGTGAAGAAACCGAGAAACGTATTAAGTATGCATATACATACTAACTGTTCTAGCCTTGAACTATGTACATTATTATTAGAGGGTTCAACCTTTCTTTACCGGTAAAAGCGGAAGAGCGAAGAATGCAAACAAAATAAAAAGGGAGCACACACAGTATGGTTCCACCGGAAAAACTTTCCCTGTCTTTTATTCATCCTAAACTTGATACAAATCCACCGAGAAGAAAACAGACAACGAGAAAAATTCCAATTTGTGTTCATTTCTGTATTATTTACTTTTTGTAGAAAAAGATCACAAACTCTCTATATACACAACTCCATATATTTATAGGACCACATTTCTCGGTTTCTCTCTATTCATTTTTTCACTTGAAGGAAAAAAAAATTAAATCCATTTTTCCTGCGCTAGTCAGGGGTAAATAAATTGAGGATGACACTGTGGAATGACCAGTGTTTTTGTGGTCCATCATGCCTTCCTTCACTGTCATTATTGTTTGGGGACGGTTGCGTGTCATGCACTGCATATACAACTATACTCTACCCATCAATGGTGGGGCAAAGAGAAATATATATATATATATAGATACAACGAAAAGGAAACCTGTCACTAGCAATAATCTCTGGTATACAAAACCTAGTTATTTCTCGGCTTCACGGTTTTTTCGTTTATTAATAAAAAAACGTAAGTGAAATTGGAGAAATTCTCGTGTAATTTTTTTTTCGAGGGCAAATTATATTTTTGTTATAAAAAGGAAAACGTCAATACAAGATGTTGTTGGTGATCAGATCGGGTAGCGGCGGTGCTGTCACCCTTGTTGTTATTTTGTCAAGGGATGAAAAGCTGTTGATACTGTACTTACTTTTTTTTACTCTATAACGAAAATGAACCTTTCGCCATGGCGGAGCTTTTTTTAGAGGAGAGGAACAACGACGCGGCAGTGGTAGTGATCAGTAATGCAGACAGAGCCTGATGATGGGATTAAGAAGATCAGAAATTTCTTGGGGATTTTAAAAATAGACAATTTTGAGGGGTATATATACTTATTTAGGGGGAAAGTAGTGTCCATCGAGAGGGAACATGATATTCCTATCATTTTATTGATTCAAAACGGGGAATTCAGACGCAAGCAATACAGAGCAAACTAGGATGAAACGGGATGTTGTGGTTTGTTTTGTTCCATTTTATATTTTGTGTGATTTTTATGTATTGTTTGCAAAGAGGATGTTTAGAGTTGGAGGATTAGGATTGTTTAAACGTGCTTTTTAGAAGAGATTTTGTTTTCAACGGACCGGTGTGGTACATTGGTTATTGTTTGAATGTCACCGGTTGTGGTGGTGGTGGTAGTCGAGTAAAAAAGCTACTGTCGCTGGGTAAACAGTGGAACGTTTTGACAGAAGTCGTGACGCTAAAAAATCTGAGAGTCCGTCAACTTTGTATGTGTGGAGTTGGGACTGGGACGTTGCCATAAAGGTAACGTTTTTATCCTGTCGTTACTGGACGGGATGTGGCATTTTTTTTATAGCAGGACGCTTTTTACGGTATTTATTTAGGATGACAAATATATGACAGGATATAATATTATTTACACTTTTGCTGTCCTACTGGACATATCATTATAATGATATAATGATATAGCTTGGTTAATACTAGCTTGCTTTTTAGAGGGATTATATATATTTTTGGGTGCAGCGGTTTGCTTCCTCCCTGTTGTTTTTATGTAGCATTTTTTTCTTTAGCAAAAAGTGGTAAAAATAAACAAAAGATATATAAATATAATACCTATGAACCTGCAGCTGTGCACCACCAACACAAAAATACAGCAGGTTCATGATGTACACTTGTTTTGTTTGTGGTGGAGTCTTTTGTTCGTCTGGCCGGGAACACGGAGAAGTAAATTGCATCGTGCACACCTTTCTCCAGGCAAGGAAAGTCGAATGCACAAAAATGACAAAAGGAATGAAAAGCTTAAAAATCCAATATATTGGAGTTGAGTCATGATTTGATATTTTTTATTTTATTTGTTCGGATTTCCAACATATTTTAAGGATTTTCTTTGGAGGAAACCAGTTTTATTTTTTTACTTTTTTTTTTAAAAAACCCTGTCCTTTTTTGTCATTTCTACCGCTTCCTTCNAAAAACCCTGTCCTTTTTTGTCATTTCTACCGCTTCCTTCCGATTCCATTTTTAGCTTTTACACATTTTACGTAGTAGAATTTTTCGTTTTCACGCGATCTATTATGATGATCCGATTTTTATTTGTATTGTCCCTCACACCACCACCTCCCTATATAATATGTACTGCTGTAGCTGTATCATCGTCTGATCGTGTTTTTATTTATGGGATTTTAGCACAAAAGAATTTATTTTTTATGTATCGTGTTACTTTACTCGCTGTCCTTCCGCTTTAAATCGCATGATATACAATACAGGACTACGGGAGCTACTTCAAGTGCAGTTTGCAGTTCCGTCAGATTTTTACACTTGAACATCTCCATTTTGTTACTCGTGATTTACGACGAAGGAACAGCACACAGCAGCAGTTTGTAGCTGCATTGTCATTGGATCCTTCACACTTACCTCCTTTGATCAGATAAAAAGCATGACATACAATTTGTGTTAAAAAGTAAGCCGATCATCATCATCATCATTGCCTAAACTTATTTCAAACTGGACACTGTCTCCACTCATAACAAAATCAGTTTCAATTTTACCACCATCATCAACGAAACACAAGAACCCTTCCATTCTCCCTCCATCTTCCCCAAAAAATAATAATCATAAATTTTATCAACGCAAAATATCAAATTAGTGAATTCGATTGGAAGACGGATTTTATTTTTGATCAAGTTTCACATGAAAATTCGAAATACGTGATAGCATATATAAGCAAAACACAGTAGCGCATGAGAGAATGCACCGATTTAAATCGGAAACGTGTACACACCCAACACAGCCGTGTTTACTGCATAACGAAAGTTCAACGAAAAGTTCACTTGCAGTTTCCGTTTTCACTTTTTTTTATTGTTATTATTGCATTTGTACTCGGCTTCACAATCAGGTTTCATGGGATGAACAATAGGGAAGCGGCTTCGTGTGTAGCGGGAACTTGATCAGAAATTGAATTGAATGCACGCAGACAGCGCAGTATAAAGCTGTAGCAAACCAATAGGTTCTAAAAAAATTTTATGTCCAGCAGTTAAAGATTTTATTCAATTATTTATAGCTGCTCGGCTACAACGATGACGATGCTCAGGGGCTGCTTTTATTCTATTTTCCAACAACAGTAGCAGAGTCGTGGTGGTATGGTGAGAGGGTTCCTCTTCCCGGGTGCATACATGAACATAAAAATACACCGTAAATTTCTTTCAATGTTCAGCAATTGACGGACGCGGACAGAAGGACACAAGCATCAATGGATGGACACGGACAGACGGATACCCATACCCTTATATAAGCATGGCTGCTTGTGGAAGGAGAGTTTTCACAGTTTTCCTGTGAGCTTTTGTGTTTAGTGTACATAACTACACGATTATTTTGCAGCTACCATGCAAGTGATTACGTTTTACTATATATGCGCTTGTGTATATGTGTGTGTATTTTCCTCTGATTATGATGATGCATCTTCTCTTCATCATCAATGTTTACTGTAACGTGAGAAATTGTTGGAGGGGGATTAGTCAAGTGGGTCGGATTATTTCTCTCTCTCTCTCTCGCTCTCTCTTTCTCTTTTGTAGATTTTATATCATTTTTGGTCATTGAATGCTGCTGATGATGTAGAAGGGTCGAGGATTTTGGAAGATTTGCAGGAGCACTAGTAGCAGCAGTGGTGTCAATGATTACACATACTGCATATCATGGCACTGCGTGGAGTTATTTATTCGCGATCGTGACAAGGTTTTTCTCTCACTTTTTTGGTACTTTCGTCACTTGTGTTGTGTTCTGGTCGGTGATCGCCGATCTCTAGTACATGTAACGTACCAACATCTACAGTGTTAGATGATGAGTTGTTGTAGTCCAGAGAGAAGTATCCAAGTTTGCTCGTAAATTCTCCAGGAAAATTTACTGCTACTGCTGGACAAGTTTGCGTTTGATGGGTGAGCAACGAAAAGTTGTGTGTTTGCGTTTATATATACATTTGTATGCAAGCGGATTAGAGAGAGAGAGAGTGGAGGTGGGAGAACGCGAATGGGCGAGATAATAGATAATTCCATAAATAACTTGAAGGGATTTTTCGACGAGAGCACTGGACGGAATATATAAGATGTTATAATTATACAGGCATAGCACACAATATCAACACTATTATCCTGTGATGAGAGGAGGGCGGAGGAAATAAATGAATGGACAGAGTAATAGTAATAAGAGGAAACCAGGTTTGCTCGTAGAGGCGCAGTAGGCGTTGTATTATATCATACATCTTGTATGGGTGTATGCGTTACACATGTCGTGTAAATGCACCATCGATTACGAACCTAAGACTTTGAGAGCAGCAGCAAGCTCAAATATCCAAATGATTAATCTGGTTTAGATTGTAAAGTAATTACAGGACATCAATAAATGTAGGTAGGAAAGCAGCACGTAATTTGTGTGATATTTGCTTATTTACAATAAGAACCCGGTAGTAAACTGATACGTTATTATTACGGTAATTGGCGGGATGGTCAAACATGATTATGCCGACATTGATGATGATGATGATGACGACGACAAATCAATCAAACATGTATTGAGTGAGTTTGCTTTTGCTTGCTGTTTTGATTCAGTTATCTAACACAGGGAGAATGTGTGTACGCATTGTGGATAAATTATGTAAGGGATATTGATTAAAGTCGTATGCTGTTACAATGCCTCTCCTTTTCCAGTTCCAGCCTGCAGGCGACATTTTTTTCGCTGGAAAAGAAGAAAAAGTGTTGTATAAAAGCTCCCTTTTTTCTGTTTTCTGGTCATGTCAATCTACCAGAGGAACAATAGGAAAGCGAGAATAGAGAGAGAAACAAATTCAGCAGATTGGATTTTTATTTTTTCTCTTGTCGCAAAGTGAATGAAAGGATAAAAACAAGTTGTTCCTGTTACTGAATGTAGAGACACGGGGAAACGCAACAGGACAGCATGTTTTGTATGACGACTACGATTACATACAGAGAGAGAGAGAGAGAGAGAAAGAAAAAAAGTAGGAAACGTAGTGGACTGCAAGAAATTGTCGCGGTATTGACTTAAGTGGAGCTTTTCTTTTTTTGGTTAAATTGTAACAAAGTCACGCAGAGTGAAGTTACGTTGTTACTTTTCCAGCAGCAGCAGAAAAAAAACTTTTGTCATTCCATTCATTCTCCTACTGGGATCATCGTCATCATCATCATCGTCCATCCCACATTCCCCTTTCCTTTCTTCTGTTGTTTGCTCAAGCTAAAAGCGTATGTACATTTACAGCGCAACAGTGAGTTTCATTCGGTTTTTGTCTGGTTTGCTGCCGGGCTTGAAGCAAAATGCAAAACACCAAAGAAAATATGCTAGTCTCTTACTCTTTCCCATTGAAAATCCCATCATTTTCCCCAGAAAGGAAAATCTGTTTCGCCAGAGAAAGAGAAAGGGAGAGAGAAAAAAACTCTCAAAAACACAAAAAGGGTTTTATACCCGTCATTATGATAATCAAAGTGATCGCATATGTGTGGGTTTTCCAAAATCGTGCATAATACACTTTTTTATCAGAAAAAAATGACGAGTACTGTGAGTGGTATATAGTTACTCGGAAAATAAGTAGATCTGGGCAAAGAGATAAGGTTATTGAATTGGGGATCTCCTCGTAGTATGATGATCAAAGTAAAATACAAAAGATATTTGGGGAAGATCACTAGTTAATAGTAGTAAGTGGACAAGAGGAGAAAGTTTTTTTTATTCAGGCTTGTCTGTCATCATGTCAGGGTTTTTTGGTCGCTCAGGCACATTATGTAGGTATTATGAAGAGAGAGACACAGAGAGAGAGAGAGAGAGAGAAAGAGGGTGTACACATGTAACCAATTTTGTTTTTCCGAGGGAAAAATTATGCTTGGTTTATTCGATTTTTTGGGAGATTTGTGCTTCTGGCTATACAAAATGCATATAACTCAGCGTTTATATTATAGCTAACCTGAGGTTGGAGTGAATGATTGAATATCACTGATTTATGATAATATGACTTGTTATTCCAATCTGGCATGTTTCTGTGAGAGGAAGAAATCTCGTCAACAACTCTGTGTGCTTGAGTGCTTGCCATTAAAAAGGTATTTTAGGCTAAACGAAGCTTAAAGCAAAAAAAAGATGCTTTGCAAATCTATCCTTTCGTTTTGGGTCTTTCACAAGTTGGTAGACTGTATTTTTTTTCTTTGTAGAATCAATTTGAGAAAACTGTTCATTTTTGGGTGGCATGAAAAGAATCGTTGTTGTACGGTTGAAATTTTTCCTAGAGCGCACTTTTAGCAAGGAGCTCGTCGAAGCGATTCAACCGTGCGAGTACACTCTCAACGAACCCATCCGACACGGGCATTAGGGGAAAAGTGGGTACGATCCATCCATCGCTGCTGGTGGTGGAGTAGGGGTTTGTCATATCAAGCAGCCCGTGGAGTCTGTCTTTGGTGCGCCCAAAGGTCATCAGGAAATAGTTGATAACCTCCGTTGCCCAAAGTTTAGGAGGGTTCATGACACTATGAAACATGAGGTCCAAAACGTCAATGATAATACGGGCGTTTTCAAGGCGATCTTCGTTGCCTCTTGACACAAGCGTGGCTCGACGTTGAAGACTGGCGGCGCTAGAGGGAATATCGAAAGATTCTGTACCGACGAACAGCATAGTTTGGAGAGCGTGCAGAGAGTCGACGAGGGTATACGGGGCGATGATGCTATCATGAAGTTCGAGGTTCTGAATGCCGGATCGAAGACGACCAATGGCGGTATGCAAGTAAACTTGCGGAGGACTACTGGGGTATTCTGGAACTAGCTGAAGGTCCAGGGAGTAAACGATGCCTTCATAAGGAGTTCCTTGAGGGGCAGCAATGAGCACAGAGAACAGGTCAAGTCTATCCCGAAATCCTTTGATCCACATACTCCCAATGTCTTCGTTCATACGGGTGGTCAAAAACGTTTGATCCTTTTTCACTGCTCGCATCCAGGTGCCATCAGAGCGGACGGAAAAACGATTTTTGAAGAAGGTATGATTTATCGGACATTGTTGGAGGAGCGTAAAGTGTTCGGGGAAGTTGATGGAAGAGTCAGGGAGGCTTAAGTTCCGCATGAAAATTTTGTCTGCGTTTCGTAGATTCTTCATCCCATGTCTCTTCACCAAATCTGTGTACCTGTTCCACCGGAAGACAGTGGTAGTACTGTCGCCGTCTATTTTCAATCCAGTGGTTTCCAAATCCAGAGGATATAAGGCATGCTCCTGTTTAGTATGCACGCTTACTACAATTACATTACCAAGCGGGGTTATGCTCCGTACCCACCCCAGGGAAAAGAGTCCCTCTGAAATCCGGCAATAGGCGGATCTGAAAACAATGGCACGGGGAGCGAGCTCTCCAAAAGCGTAATGATGCTCCAGGTTGTAGAGGGGCTCGGGGGATTGGTGGCTACGTTGATAGGAGTATGCAGATAGGGCGTAACTGGACCGAGCGTCATCCCGACACTTTTCAATCCACTGAACTTGCACTATTTCGCTGGAGTTGCAAGAGAGCGTAACTCCGAACCTGTCGAGGGAATAGGGGGCGAGAGGCAAGCACTGTTGAACAATTTGGTAGACTGGGACGTTTAGCGAGTTTTTCTCTGTTATGGCGGACGCTGGAATTTTTTCAATTTTCCCGCTCTACGCAAGAAATTACCTGAGATCATTTATCCAATTAAGATGAGCTTTTGTTTTAGCGAATATTTCATTTTTTTTCTCTTACCGGTAACCATTTAACCTCTACCAGGCGACTCAGACGTAACACCTTCACGTTGTACGCAACATTAGTACATACTTTACTACTGGTCCGGCGAAGGTCTTTTACGCTGACACAAGAATAAAGTCTTGTCTCTTCCTCCTCCCCAAAGAACTTTGCCCTCAGATAATCCTCCACGTCCCCTTCCCACAGGATTTCATCTACGTCCCTAACGT
>JAHZNE010000212.1:0-40884 GCA_027744055.1 Callyntrura sp. NNG-2020 | reverse complement strand
ACTAAGATAACGAGTCCACTGAGATAAAAATGGAAACAAACAGCTAGATTCCACAAACAGGAGTGCGCCATCTACACGATAGCGCAGTGATACCAAAATTAAAACTGACATTTAAATTCATCCAAGCAGGAGTTTTAAAACGTGACATTGAGTGAATGCATATCGTGTCTACTTTTGCAGCTACACAGACTAAAAATAGAGATGATACTTTTTACAAACTAAAAACTTTAAATTATGTACGGTGTATTAAGTTAAGATTGCTACTTCCCGACTCAATCTTTCTTCTTTTTCTTTCCAGTAGACTTCGGTTCAGGTGCCGGTTCCACCGCTTTCCTTTTGCCTTTGGGAGTATCTTGCTGTTTCGCTCCAGTTTGCTTTTGCTTCTTTTTGTCGGCCTTCTCTTTCTCTTCAAGTTCCTGATTTTCACGCTCTATTAACGTGATGAGAGTGTTACAGCGTCGCTGAAGTTCCATAGCGGTTCGTGATTTAATAAACCAGTCGAATCTGAACTGAGGTGCGGCTCTGAATAAATGAAAAAAAGTAGTAATGATTAATCAAAGAAACGCGTCGATTATCGTCTAAAGGGTATTTATTACCTGACAGCTATTCTCAATTCATCGTAAACATTTTCCTTGTCAAAGCCCAGCTTGTGTAGCATACACACCAAAAAGCGATCCTCCTCCTCTGTGTAATTTTTACCCTTGTTAGTTCCGTAGGCAATACGCAATTGATGGAATGGAGCTCTGTACCGAGTCATTTTTGAATCTAGAGCCTTTTTAATACTGGAACGTCGTTGAATTTTTGCTTCACCCCTTTCGACTTGAGCCAATATTCTTTCAATGTCTTGAAGTTCATGACACCGTTCCCAGAATACGGCACTGTACTCGATAACTTCTTCCGGACTTTTACCCTCTACTTCTTTAGCGATGTTTTCAATGTCATCGCGGCCAAATTTTTCACTTGCTTTGATAAACTGGTTAAAATCTCGCTTTGTCCAGTTGGTGAAACCCTATAATTTCAGAAATATTATACGGTTAAGCATAATTACAAACATCTATTTTGCGTTGTATACTTGAAAAATCGTAGATTAATAATAAATTGAAATTTACTTTTGCTAAGAGTGTATCTCTTTCTACTAATTCATCATCCGAGAGAGGCTTGGCTTCGTCTATTTTCTTTTGTTCCTCTCTTTGAACCTTAGCAGCATCCGCACCCAGATCTGGATTTCTAGGAACTTTGTACCCCAGCGTTTTTCTGTAGTAATATATTTCCTGGTCCAGCAGCTCGAACAATCTTGGAGGAAAAAACTGAAAGTCTTGCACAACCGGAAGTTTTGGAGGTCTAGGGGCCTTTGGAGCCTTGGGTTCTGAAACACGAAGTGCTTCTCGGAAGTACGCATCCACAGCGTAATTGGCCTTTCTCTCTCGCTTGGGGGGTTCGATCCAATGGCCAATAAATGTTTTCTTCTTTTCTCTATAATCTTCTCCCTCAAATTTGTACACAGACTCGGTGGGTGCATCCAATGTGAAGTTTCTCAAAGAAGATTCTCCCAAACTTGATAGCCGCTGGTTCAGTTCCTCTGTCCTCTCTTCGCCTTTCTTTAAGATTTCATCAATGTCCTCATCCGTAATGTCACTGTCCTTTGTCGCAAAAACTTGATCCGCTCCGAAACGAATCATGTTCAACATATCGTCCTTGTTAAGTGCGTTGGTTTTGTTGTCAACTAAACGTCCTTGTTGAATAACCAACTTGTCAAGACGCAATTTGATTTCGGCTCGTTCAACAATTTTCTCTTCAACGGTACTGTCCGTAATAAACCTGAATACACGTACTTGCTTCGTTTGTCCGATACGATGGGCACGATCCATAGCTTGAAGATCCATTTGCGGGTTCCAATCGGAATCCAAGAGAACAACGACGTCAGCTGTAGCCAAATTAATACCAAGACCTCCCGCGCGGGTAGATAACATGAACAAAAACTTTTTACTGTTAGGTTCATTGTACTCGTTAATTTGTGTTTGACGGTCTTCATGCGGTGTCTGACCGTCCAAACGACAGTACTGGTAGCCTCGCCAAAGACAATAATCTTCCAAGATGTCCAGCATCCTTGTCATTTGGCTGAAAACGAGTACACGAGAACCCTGGTCTTGAAGTTTGGGTAAGAGTTTGTCCAAAATCATCATCTTGCCGCTGTTCGTAACGATATGTGTGTCAGTTGTGTATGGTGGACTGAAAAATAAAATGTAACATAAATTCAATTAAATTAATTTCAATTTATATTAAATTCTTATCTACGGCCTAGTTTGCTATTTGTTTTCATATTTACGACTTGTCATTTCTATCCCCTTCTTCTGGCCGGTCCTTTGATATATCCGAAGAATTACTCGAATTCTCCCCATTTTCGGATGCCGCACCACTCCGAGACTCCTCTACCTCCATGTTTACCTCGCGCCCAAACTCTCCCAATTGTCCACAATATAATCAATCTATAAAAATGAAAAACCAATCAATTATATACTACATCTTGACAGCTCTCTCATCCGTGTAATCACCCTTCAAATATCCTCCATATACCTCTTTAATTGCCTACAATTCCATAAAAACAAATTACCTCTTACCCACCCAAACTCCGGGTTTTTCAGTTGGAAGTGACACCTTCAATCCCTTTGTTTACCTGTAAACAAAAGGTATCTCCCTCCAAACTTGGTCTTTCTGCTAATCTGTAAACAAGCAAGTTCAAGCAAATATTCTTTAAATATTTTTATTTTGAAAATGCAGAAATGAAATGCCGGACAGCTGAAACGTGAACAAAGACTATTTATCAATATTTTTAATATTTAGTTTACTACTTACTACTACACATACACAGTACTCACTTCTCGGTGGGTTATATATATTCTTTTTAAGGTTAAATATACTTACGTCAATTAACAATGCAAAGTAAGTAGATGGCTGCGATGAGTGCTCTTATACTTTACTTTTGCTCCTGTAATGATGATGATGATGAATCAGAGGGAGAGAAGAAAAGGCAAACGATGATAAAGGAGAATTTTTGGCATTCCCTCTCCTGTTACTTGTGTCTGTGTGTGCATTATCCACACGGCCAACTGCACTGTATGTACTCCCCACACACAGCAGTACCCAAGCGTACATACATCCTTTCAACATTACAAGTATTGCAAGGACCGTACATTCTCATATAGTAAAGTGCATAAGCGGCACGACTTAAGTATGCATGTTGCAATCTATACTGCAAGCATATGCAAGATAGCACAAAGCACCATTGAAACTGAAGCAATCAGGAATCCAGAGTTTTTTTTTATTGTCCTCCCCTGTGTCACGTTCACGTATAATTCGTTATATGAATATTACAGGTACATACTATAGACGGTACAGGGTAACAGGGTACAGTAAGCAAAGCAAAGTAGGACGAGGAACTTTACCCACTCACTACAACTACAACGTTCCGTTTTTCTTTTTGCAAGTAAACTCATTATAATAAGGGAAGATATACATCCTTTTAGTGTATTTTTCTGCGTTTTGTAAGAAATGCAATATATTCCCAATATTTCCTATTTTTCAAATGGGGCTGTGCATTTGTTGGTGGTACTAATGAATAGAAAAATTTGGTTAAAATTAAGTACGTAAAACAAGTGCACAGTAAGTATGAAATCGATGACTGTAATTCCAGAGAAAATCTTTTCATTTACATTTTAGAGTAACGATGTAATTTGTAAACGGACCGGCGTGCGTGGCAGATGCATGTACCCACGGTACGTCGGTACGGTATGAAGCATAGTTGAAAATCTGTAAAAGGCAGAAAAGTTAAAAGGTGGATTGTGGATTTTTATAAAATTCCTTGACTTCTGTATGCATAAAACCATCAATTCTTGTAAGTTCGTTCGTATAACATTGCGCTTAATAACAAGAATGAATAGCTCATATCATGTATCTGATGTGAAATGTCAATGTCATGCAAAAATGTTCCAGTTCCTACATTTGGATAATCATTGCATTCAGATCCGGGTACGATGATGGTTTGATGATGGCTGTTTTGTACAGGTCAAATATAAACCGTCCTAGAACTTGAGTTTAAAAATATAAAAGTGTTTTGGAATTTATCGCGTTATTTGCTTTACATTATAGCTCTTTATCTAAATGTGCATTTCTTCTGTGCGTCTATTATAGAACGTTACACTTACACTGTCGTATGTATGAAAAGCTGCCACATCAACATCAACTCAATTTTATAGGAATCACATCTCCATAAATATTATTTTCCTTTTACGCATTTTCACTCATTTGGCCTTTATAATTAAAATGTCAATTTGCATGGATGTCAGTTAAAAGGGTGTAATTAGTTTCGGATTCTCAACATTTGAAAGAAAGGATTTCCCGTCCTATTGCATTATTTCTCTTTCATAAGAGTACATCCATGGCGTCATTCGAACTCACTGCTGTTTCAAAAAGTTTAGTACAAGTTCACGTATAAATGAACTTTTATCTGTCCGTTTATTTATCTGCTCATTTTACTCTCCCCTGAACCTGACAACTGCCTTATATACTGACGCTGACAACTCCTTGCGCGACAGTAACACAAATTACGTTTATCATTCTTTCTTTGCCTTTTCCTCTAAAACCTCGTTGACTTGTTTGCATAAAAATTCCATATTATCATCATGTAAATCATTTTCCATGTCCATGCTGATGTCGCTGTCATGTATTGATTCTCTCACAAATTCCAATTTCCACAATACTGTAGTTATATTTTAATTAAAAAAATGGGAATAGCTGATAGCTGATATAGAGTGGGAGACATAATGTGATATGGAAATAAAATGTGATTTTTTTCTTCATCAAGCCTTGTCACCAGTCATCACTATCTATCACAACAACATCTCCCATATTTTTAATGGCCTTCTTCCCTTCCGCAAAGATATAATGAATGTACAAACACGTATATGTTGTATGTGCTCCTCTTTACGTCGTTTATACGTTGCTGACTACATCACAACTTCATTCACGTTTTAATCGCATTAAGACATACCCATTTATGATAATTAACTCCAATATGCACTTTTTAACAGGATGAGAGTGCAAATATAATACACTAACTGACGTTACTGTACTTAGCTTCATATCAAACCAATTTGGCTGCTGCTGAGCTGATACATTTCTGCATAATAGGCTGCGTTTGATGATGGTTGGTTGATTGGTTGGGAATTTGAGTATCTCAACATATGGCTGTGTATGTTTATAAATTGTAAATCTCTCTCAAAGTAAATTCCCGCTCCCAATGCATTCCTTATGACACTTCAAGTTTGACATTTTAAGAAGCACAGGGCCGAACTAGTCGACGTGGCAGCATCTGACTACCAAACATAACATATTTTTCAACAGCACTACGCTCATCCTCATCATCATCGGTCGGTCAAGTCAAGAGAGAAGGGGAAAAATATACATACATCAAAAGACTAAAGACACGGTAGAGATACACAGACACACACAGACAGATAGATAGGGAAGGATTCTGTGCTGCTGATTCTCCCATTCATTTTACTAGGCTATTTAATAGTTAGGCGTACAGGCAGTTAGTAGGTAATTTATTTAACATTACCATTTACTTCTGTACTAGTAGTAAGTGAGGTGCACTTGCTGCTGCTCAGAGAGCAGAGTCAGTGTCTCGTCTGTTAGTGTACGTGTGTCTGCTATTTGTAATGGTGAGTTGAGTAGTTAAGTGAAAGTATGTAATGATATTTCGAAACCAACACATATTTTGTTCTCAAACTGCGATAACTAAATAGTTAAATTGCGGAGCTGAAACGGCTCTAACGTGAATTGTAGCTGTAAAACCTTATTCATGTCACACATGTGGGATATCTGGATGAAGAAGGAATTTGTCTAGAAGATTTTTGTACACGAACATCGGCAGGTTTAAAATTAGGTGAGTTGGCAGAAAATAAAAGTTTATTTATTTCTTGTGTGCAGGGATGTAATGTGACGGCTGTTTCTCTGTTTTGGGTAAAATATGTACTTTTATTAATGGAATGTGGAGGTTAAAACGTGACTGGCTGAGGCTAGATGTGATTTTTGTTGTTGACAGGTGATATCTGGAAAATACTTAGAAAGTAAGCTATCATCATCACAGGATGGAGCATCCTCCTGTTAATTCTTGGGGACCCAATGGGGATGCCACTAATGGCCAGCCGGATGGTGGAATATCGTCATCCTTTTCGAAGATGAGTATGAACTCTGGAATGCCCCCACAACCGCAGCAACCAATGAAAATTCCACAAAATATGATGTCTCCGGCGTCGATGGGTATGCCTATGCAGCAACAGCAACAACAGGTCTTTCCAGGCCATGGTCAAAATCATGTAATGCCACCCAATTCACAACACCAAGGCATGCCTCCTCATGCCGGAATGAATCACAGTATGCCGCTAGCCTCTCCACCCATGGGCCCTGGAGGTGGTGCCCATCCTGGAATGAATCATTCAGCGCCTACAACAGGAGTTCCGACACCAACACCAACGCCTCCACCCGGACTAAATCATATTATGCCCCCAGTGTCTGCAACAGGAGTTGGGAGCATGGGAGTACCTGCTGGAATTAATCAAGGAGGGATGCCGCCAACATCTCAAGCCATGGCCCCACCAAGTGGTGCTTTAAATCATACAATGCCTCCAGTTTCGCAGCCAGTTGGTGCTGGAATGAATCATACGATGCCTCCAACTTCTCAGCCACTAGGAGGTGCAGGAATTAACCATGCGTTGCCCCCTCCTTCATCTACACCTTCACAGACGAGTATGGTGCCTCCAGCTGTAAATTTTAATAGCCAAAGTCAAAATAATCTTCCGGGTGCTCCATCCGTGAATCATACGTTGCCACCTCAGCAACTACAACAGCCCGGTGGAATAAATGCAGCCACTCCCCAACATCAGCAGTCCGCTTTTGCACGCCCTCCTGGGGCACCGGGGATGAATCATAGCGGAATACCTTCACAACCTTCTCAACAACCAGGAATGGTACCTCCCACGTATAACCAACCCAGCGGACCAGGACTAGGAATTAATCATGGCATGCCTCCACAACCTGGCCAACATCCGAGCGAGATTCCGTCACAGCCTCTTTACGGACGTCCTCCTGGTCCACCCGGACCGGGTGGTCAGCAAACTAATATCGTCCAGAACCATGTGCAGCCCGGAGGCATGCAACCCATGACTAATTCGCTTGGCGGAGCTCCAGGTCAACCTTCACTTCCTCGACAACGCTATCCGGCGTATCCACAACAGCAACAACCATCGATGGGTGCACCAATGCCACCGGCAACCCAAACATATCCATCCTATCCACAACCGCAACAACAGCACCAACAACCTCAGTTTCAACAACCAGGTATGCCTCTACAGCAACCTCAACCAGGTGGGGGATATTACCCTGGTCCCGGCGGTGCACCACATGCCGGTCCTCAGTATCCAAGGGCTCCAGGTCCTCAAGGGGGTATGCCGCAACAAAATTATCCACAGATGGGACCGGTGTCACCAGAGTACGGTCAAGGTGCACCTCAGTATGCTCAACCGAGTCAACAACAAGGTCAAAAAAGACTGGATCCGGACCAGATGCCATCTGCTGTAAGATCAAATAGCCGAGAACCTCAGTAAAATAAATGTTTTGTAAACATATTGACAATAAGTTTTGCTTTTCTAATTTGTTTATAAAGATTGGAGTAATGCAAGAGGACCAGCAAACTCGCGGAGGGATGTTTAGAACTGACCAGAAAGGCCTTCTTCCACCATTAGTTACTACAAAATTTCAAGTCGAGGACTTTGGTAACTCAAGTCCTCGCTTTGTGAGGTCCACAATGTATTCCGTGCCTGCCCAGCCCGATATGCTCAAGCAGACGGCTATCCCCTTCGCTCTAGTTGTAAGCCATCCCATTCCATTTTCCGAACTTTTCCCACATATTTTTGTACAAAACTAACAGTTGTCATGCATGTATATATAATATAGATCAATCCATTTGAGTCCCCGGCTAAAGACGAACAACCAATTCCCTGCGTCGATCTTGGTCCAATGGGACCTGTACGATGTATTCGTTGCAAAGCGTATATGTCACCCTTGATGCAGTTCATTGATGGTGGTCGGAGATTTCAATGTATGCTATGTAAGGCAACCACAGAGGTGCCTCCAGAGTACTTCCAACATCTTGATCATACTGGGCAGCGTGTGGATAAATGGGAACGCCCTGAATTGTGGAAAGGGACGTATGAATATATTGCCACAGCAGAATACTGTAGGGTAAGATGCACACAAAATTGGTTTTTTTATTGTCAGGATGTGCTTAAAATGGCTTCGGAGTTCTCGTAATACAATCATGATTATGTGCTTTGTGTCTCATTTTAGAATAATGTGCTCCCCAAGGAACCCGCTTTTATCTTCGTTATCGACGTTTCGTACAACAACGTAAAATCTGGGCTAGTTAACCTACTTTGTTCGCAGATGAAAAATCTGATAGAGACTCTTCCATCCCACACGCCTGTCGGCTTCATAACGTATAATTCAAAAGTACACTTTTATAATATCGACCCGAGCCTTGGCCAACCGCAAATGGTGATTGTCCCTGATGTAGCAGACATGTTTATGCCCCTACTAAGGGGATTTTTGGTACCTTGTGCGGAAGCCATGAATTCTGTTGACCTCCTAATGGAGCAAATTCCCGCTCTTTTTGGTGACACAAAAGAAACCGAGGCGGTGCTAGGACCGGCTATTGTGGCCGGTATGGAAGCTTTAAAGGCCTCGGATAGAGTAGGAAAATTACTTCTGTTTCACTCTTCCTTACCAACATCTGACGCAGCACCAGGTAAACTGAAAAATAGGGAGGCCGACAGGAAGCTGTTGGGAACAGACAAAGAAAAAACTGTACTGGTTCCCCAGGCCACTTACTACAATCAATTAGGTCAGGACTGCGTTGGAGCGGGAGTGTCGGTAGATTTATATCTTTTCAATAATTCTTACGTGGATGTGGCGACAATTGGTCAGGTGGCAAGACTCACAGGAGGTTCGGTTAGCAAATACACTTATTTCCAAGCGGATATCGACGGACCACGAGTGATAGGGGATTTGATTCTTCATTTGGGTCGACCGGTCGGATTTGATGGGGTAATGAGAGTAAGAACGTCGACAGGTGTGAGGCCGACTGACTTCTTTGGACATTATTACATGGCAAATACGACGGATGTTGAGTTGGCAGCAGTTGATTCACAGAAAGGACTTGCGGTAGAAATAAAGCATGACGCCAGCATTACTGATGAGGATGGAGTTTATATTCAGATTGCTTTGTTGTACACGACTATATACGGTGAGACAGGAATATTATTTTTATTTGCTTATCGTGGTATCAGTTTTGATGGAAAGTACAATTATTCTAACTTTACTCACAATTACGTGAATTTATAGGTCAACGGAGGCTGAGGGTCCACAATTTGGCACTGAACACATGTATGCAAATGGCTGATTTGTATAGAAATTGTGAATTAGATACAATAATCAACTTTATGGCCAAACAATCAATTTCGAGATCGGTAGATACTACACCGCAGGATCTTAGAGAAGGAGTTATAAAGAGGTAAATAAATTGATAAAACGTGGACTATC
Organism: Callyntrura sp. NNG-2020; assembly: GCA_027744055.1. NCBI lineage: Eukaryota > Metazoa > Arthropoda > Collembola > Entomobryomorpha > Paronellidae > Callyntrura > Callyntrura sp. NNG-2020. Next base: position 31,227 of record JAHZNE010000212.1, on the reverse strand, counting down.
CAATGATGAATGAGAATGAACTACATATAATGTATTGTAATTGTGTTCAATGTGACCATATTATTGACCCTAATTTTTCTCATTCAAATAGATGTGCTCAAATGTTGGCAACATACAGAAAGCACTGTGCAAATCCTTCGATGCCGGGTCAGCTTATTTTGCCTGAATGTCTGAAATTACTACCACTTTATATAAATTGCGTGCTTAGAAGTGATGCAGTAGCTGGAACATCTGAAATTACACCTGATGATCGATCTTGGCTTATGTATACAACAATGACTATGGGCGTACCCAATACTGTTCATTACTTTTATCCTAAGCTGATCCCCGTCGCGGGACCCAAAGGCAGCGTAGAGGACCCCATGCCAGTTAGATGTTCAAGGGACAAGCTTAGCGAAGATTCTGCGTTCGTTCTTGGTATAGCATTTGACTTATATATTTTTAGCTAAATTTGGTATTGATTTATGTTTAAAGTGATATTTTTATTTATTTACTTCCAGAAAACGGAATTTATATTTTCATGTGGATCGGAGTTGCCGTCAATCCTGACTGGCTGCAAAATATCTTTGGTGTATCAAACTTGGGCCAAATTAATGTAGAAACAATTACAGAGCTACCGGATCATGTGAATAGTGACGACTCTTTAAGACTCAGAGCGCTTATAAGATCCCTGAGAACGGAAAGGCAGCGACATATGAGAGTGAGTGTTTGGCTGTTTACTTATATCTATGTCAACTTTTCATTGATGATATATTGTCAGACTTATAATCCTTAATCATCTCCTTAAACAGCTCACCATCGTTCGACAGCGGGATAAGATGGAATTGGTTATGAACCGTTTTCTGGTTGAGGATCGCGGTACAGATGGACAAGCTTCTTATGTCGACTTCCTTTGTCACATGCATAAAGAAATTCGTTCTCTTTTAAATCAGTAGTAGTAACATTATGCACGAAGATAATTGACAAAGTAATAGTTTCTTTCTTTTTGTTTTAAATGGGAAAATCGCAATTTGTAGGTTAAATGTCTTCATCATCAGAGAAATATTAGTTTGTTATAATAATAATTAATTATTATGTAAAAATCATTATTATTATTCTTATGGTTTAGATTCAATCACAGTAGAAATTATGGTATTTAGTTATCGTCATTCATTATTAGATGAAGCAAAATCATGTACATATGTTTGGTCCTTTGATTTTCATCCAAGTGAAGGAAAATTACTTCTAGTTGTGTTGTAAATTTTGTGATTTTCATGTCCCATACTGGTTCTACAAAGCCAAATAGTTCTCCAAAAGATATTACTACGAATTTTCAATCAATCCAACAGTGAATTAGGGCTGAACCTTAAACGTCGTTTTTTTCGATAAAGAGCAGGTGTAAGGTCTACTCCATTAAAAATTAGAGATACAACATACCTGTACCATTTTTGTAAGTGACGACGTAATCGCTGCTCCTGGAGAAACGTTTAACTTGCTGATGCATATGTTAACGTTATTCTTCGATTTATTGTCCGAAGTTTTAAAATAGCCGATGGTTTTATGGGGTGCTGATTGTGAATCAAAGTTATATTAAGACATATACTAAGCTAGGAAATGTACTACGATTTATTGTGAAAGATTATAGTATATGCTAATTTTTATAGAAAAAATTTCATGAGAATTCCATGCGACTATTGATAAAAAATATAAAAGTCGATTTTTGAAAGGGTGTGTGTGAATTTTTCGCGATATTATGTAGAAATGATACACGTAAGTCTTTAATATAAAGTATAATATATATTCTAGAGATACGTTTTTGCGCTATCGCGTAGAGTCGCCGTTGGTTTTGCTAACGACCATAAAGAAACATGGCATCAGAATTCATTTATCATCAAGATTGGCAGACATACAAAAACATACTTATTTGGAGAGGGTCTGCCTCGGCAGGAAATAAAGAAGAACGAACATGGAAATATGTATGAAAAAAACTAAGTAATCATATTAACGAAGTAAATACCTATATTATTATTATAAGTAAATGTAAATCATGTTGAATTCGATAATGCGTTTAATAAAGAATATTGTAAAAAGCATGTTTTTATTTTTTTACGATTTTGATGAAGATCAGCACATGTTGTTTATATGCTTGTTATGCTGTCCGTCTAATTTTTGTATAACACGACAACAAAGCTTGCAATTTTTGATTAGCTAATTAGTATATTACCACACAACAGAGCTGTAGTATTATCAGTGGTTCATGTGTACTACCTTTTATTATCTTGTTTTTCTTCTCGAAAAATGTGTTTTTAATCTTTCCATTTACTTATACAAATAGCTGATATATTGTTCTCATTCAACTTTATTTTTAACAAAATTCATCATCATGTAGTATCATACATAAATTATTCACAAAAGGTTTCAACTGCAGTCAATCAGTCTTATAGGCATACATTTTTTTGATTTTGATGATTTTCACATTTATAATAGTAAATGCAATCGCACTTTGCAAATTTTATTAGTGTGCCTATATAGAGTTTACCATGCGCAAACACCTACTAAAGTAGACCTGTAACCTTACAAACTTGTGTGAAGTCAGTCATCATTACCGCGACCATCTTTACAATAATCACATCACATCCGGTCCGACAGAGTAGAATGTTATACATATACCTGACTTTGACTTGCTTCTGAAGTCGGCGAGAGAAAACGTGAATACGGATGGACTCACCACCTCATCGTCAAGTACCTATTCTGGTATTGCTGGTGTTCACTTGACCTTATCGCAAAATTGTCTTATCATAAGCCTTCCCAAACCCATATCGCAAGCATACAGTCATTACCATTCACTCGTAGAGCTATTGCACAGAGGTAACTTCATACCAAAAAAACTCCATTTTCATACGAGAGATATACAGAGGTACTAACTAAATAACAATGCAAAAATCTAGTGATTTTGCTGTGGAAAATGTCGATTACATGCACCAAAGCATTCAACGTCATTCAAGTTGAAACTAATGAATACAGGACAGTAACATAGACACACATACTACATACATTTATTTATATTTACTATACCTATATATCCAGTGAAACTTAAATGCTTTAACACAACAATGGACAATTGGACAATAATACGAAACAACTTTGTGTAGGCAGGGCTATCCATTCATCCATGTTGTTACGAAGTAAAAATCCTCTTTTTCTGTTCACCCACAACCACAACACGGACTTGACCACTATATTATCTATTCTACGTGTTTTTTTGCATTTTTGCTACCGTGTCATGTAGGATGGGAAGCGAAGTATTGTGGAAGAACGGTACAGAATACCTGAATTTGGTGTCGCAACATAAAAAAATCTAACCAGCAAAAAACAAGTACATAGTAGAAATGACCTGTAACGTACGAACATGCAACATATTAAAGACTGGGTACTAAAGCTAAAGGTATATATTATAGCCTGCTAAAATTATTAGGTGTTTTTAGTGAATCAACAGGATGGAGAATTTATCTAAAGCTAGCTATCCGTAATATTGAATACTATTTATATATCGAACAAAAATGCACTATTTCCTGTACGGTTGTCGAGGTCTCGTGTTCCTTTCGTCTCTGACGTAAAATCGACTTCCAGAATTTGATCCATTCCCGTCATCGTTAACTTTTAGTTGAGTTCCAATCTGTATGCTCCAGGGCTGACCTCTGGACGGAGTCCCACTGGCGTAGCGTGGCTGTAACAAGGAGACAAAAATGCAAGTCATTATAGCTCATGCCCAACAATCATTGTTCATGGAAAAACAAATCGCATTGACAGCAGAAATTTTTGATGAACAGCTACTAGCGTCATTGCTAATCAAAATTTTTAGACCTTGCATTTTGCATTACGTTGTGTAAAGGCTAACTTGAATCAAATTACTAGTAATTATGTCACTCACTCTGCTTTGTTTTGACTAAATGTAAAATAATATTATGTGCTCATGTCTTTCATGTTTCAAGTTCACATGCTCATGCAGATTTTGCAATATTGCCCCATACATATCCATCCCAAGTAAACGAATAAGTAGAGAAATTCATCTATGAGCCACCCAGCATCCCTTTGCACATAATAATTTATGAGAACGGTAATGTAACAGAACGTAAAAGCGTCATCATTAATTATTTATCATGGGACATTTTCCAAGGGTGCGCATGTGGTCTCAAGTTTCAAGTACCATTTTACAGTTAAAGCTTCCACCACTACCGAAGTTACAGTTATTGCTACTTTAACTGCATAGTAAAAAAACATAAGTAGGTAATCAGAAATCTCACACTCTATTATCCGTCAAGGCGTAAAAATACGATAATGTCATCTAGATGGTTTGTTTCTTATTTTTTTACATTGTTTTTGTCACGCTCTGAATTTTAAGACGGGCACGTTAACGCGTAGAGTCAAATAAAAAACAATGTTAATAATCATAACAGCAATGACAAGGCGCCTTAAATATACTTACGGGTTCTGCTCCAACAATTTGCTCATAATTCAGAAACTGGTTGGGATTTCCTGGTGGTTGGCGATAAGGGTTTGGCTGAACACCGCTAGAGTATCGGCTTGAAGTATACTGTGGTGGTGGAGGGTGAGAATGATGATGATGATGAGGGGGTCCTGGGTAGTTATTTTGAAGACGAGCGTTATAACCTGGTTTAGATGTCAAAATTTCGTACTTGTCACCACTTATCTCATTGTCAAAGTAAGGGTCCCTGCTGGGAGGAACATTTAAGGAGTTTCTGCGATTTCTTGAAGGTCCTCCAGCATGTTCTCTGGAAACAGCTTGAGATGTCAAGGAAGCTGTAACGGTGGTGGGGCTGGGTGGCAGAGAAGCTGCAGATGATACTGGAGTATCTGGTGGAGCTGAAGCGATGACAGCAGGTAACGACTGAATGGGAGGGCCACGACCTCCTTGTTTCGCCGCCTGGGCAGCAGCTACAGGATTCACGTAAAAGTAGAAAGGATCATAGGTATCTCTGCCTTCTTGACCAGTTCGCTGTTGATACTCCTTCTGGCGCATTTGTCCGTTTCTCACGGTAATTTCCCTTTGAATAGGGTTCACCGATGCATAGGCACCTTGGAGAGGCTCCCGATACTGATTGTAGCGCCCCTGGGATGGTGGATAGTCATAATATGCAGACTGCGCCGCATAGAAGCCATTATTTGAAGGAGGAGGTCCGTTATTATAATAATTTCTACGGGAAGCAGTTGGTTCATTATAGCTATTGTAATTATAGCTATTGTAAGACGCCTGTCCGTAGTACTGCTCTTGACTGGGGGCAGACAACTGATTATTCCGGGCGTAAGACTGTCGCTTTTGAACGTGACCGTGATGCGGTTGTGTGGATACTGCTGGAAACGCTGAAGCGTAGCAGACACACGCACTGATCACCAGTCCCACGGTAAGGTATCTTACCAAAGCTTGATTCGACATTTTTGCGAACAAAGTAAAAATTAACAAAATAAAAAAATAGCCGAAACGTTCCTTGTCACACCACAAGAACCACTAGCTTGACACAAAAAAATCGTAAACCAACAACACCACCTCTATCACGTTAGCGGGTGGAATAACCTCCAAACAGCAGAAAAATGAATACTAGCTCAAAATCAGCCACAGCCACGCAGAGGTAGTTGCGATGTCAGACGCGTTTTTTAAAGTAAACGAAAATGCTTCAAGAGTCGTCGTCCTGCGTTCTTGAATTCTTACATGCGCTCTACCCCAGCCACTTCGAGCCAGCTATAATGGCAGATGAATTGGTAGATATAAAACAGCACAAAAAGTTTTTTGTTCCGAAAGGACTCTTGATTCCTTCTCTACTCTGTCTCTTGTGATTCACAAGTTGTGAAGACGTTTGCACTTTGAAGTTTGAAGATGCTATGACGCTTTCCTTTAATTTTTTGCTTGGTTAGTGTTGCCTCAAAATGTAAACACCTTTCTTGTCTCCTTCACTTTATTCTTTTATTCTGTTCCTCTTGATTACTGCTATTTCCTGCATGAAATTCAAAAGAAAAAAAATCAGTTAGAATTTTGACTTTGAGAAGTTACATAAAGAAATAGTTAAATTGACTATCATTATCATTACTATTTACACGGAGAGGTAACGAAAAACGATCTATCTAAATAAATGCCCATACATTGCATTCCAAAACCATTTTACTTTTGCTGTGCTGCGTTTTGCGTATTTTATTCCGTGTAGTACATTACGTGATCAACCTATCCTTCGTCTTGTCGGTCTCAAATAATGGACTCATTCGTTGTTCATGTGTTATTAAATTCATTACGGCACATAGTTATCATTCTTGGATGCGGGAATCAATTACGTTCTTGCATCCCGTTCTTGCATGCTCCGTATTTTAAGTTTTTTTTGCCTTGCATGTGTGGATTAGTTTTCAAAACCAAAATAGAAATATATGAGTCCTAGTCTGAGGGCAGCTTTACAACAGGGTCAAGAGTTAATGAAGATGCTCCCATTCACGTGACGTGACGTTACGTTTCATCAAGGGCTGCGTGACGCAAACTTGAAGGGAAGGAAGTAACAATCGTGGTCGAACTCTGTCCTCCACCTTCGTTTTAGCATGTTAAAATGTGTTACCTACGCTAGTCATGGCTCGTGGTCGTGGCTGTGTGGTACTTGCATTGTTGAAGAAAAGGGAGTATCTGAAGAAATCAGTTAACGACTATTACGAAACCATTATAGAGAATACAAAAGAGGCTCCCCACCTCGCTGATAAAGCTAGAATGACGCTTTAGTAGAATCTTTTTATCTATTTTGTTATTTGGAGAAAAGTGAGAGTTCAGTGTTCTCTTCTTCTAAAATAATGAACAATTAGCATCTTTGGTATTATACAATTTTGCAACCTCACAATCACAAATCGCGTGAATAAATAAATGGCACTTCTTTACGAACACAATTTTCTGGTTCAATCCAGTTAATTTATGCTTGTTATTCCGTGTTGAATTACACACACATCTCCATTTTCGAAGAAAATGAAAATAACGATACCACCAACAGTGATACATACCACTACTTTACGTCCAGATAACAGTAGTAAAAATGTACGAAACAACGCCAATCTTAGCACATTGTTTGTGTACTAGATCAATCGTTAGCGTGCAGTTAATTCATCACGTGTAAAGCATTTTTACATAACGGAAGCAATTTAAAAATTTGTAAATGGTTATATGTGAACGGGAGTACAGAAAAATGTACTACCTAATTCTCAGTCTCTCCCCATTTTCGTGCGCCTACAAAAAATGAATACGACCCACCACGGAGAAAAAAGTCTATTTTTGGTAGCCATTTTTCGTACATCTGTGACCCTTTGCTTAAACTATAAATCTGAATTTAATCACACACATACCATCTACCACCTATACCACCTGCATGGTTTGAGGTGGTTGTGAAATGAGAGTAAAAAAATTGGGTGTACCTCAAAGTTTCTAGTAATGAAGGACCATTACCTACCTTTATGCATAAATAAATACTAGTCAATACTTCATTTAAAAAAAAATACGTAGTTGAATGCATAGGTAGTTCTATAAGAGGAGGATGTTTGCGCCGCCTTATATTTCTTTGTCTTTCGAATCTTGGCTGAGTTTACTGCACAAGTTGTTTCCTTTTGCCAATTGCTCCACTCTCTAATCCCTATTTAAGAAGCAGACAAAATATCACTACACAGCAAATTTTTCTATCCAATTTCTATTTTTAATTTGTACAAATAATTCTCCAGAGAGGATCTGCTTTGTTCCAACGTTTTCATGGCTCATGATTTGATCGTCAAAAAACGTGTAGTTCTTGTGGGACTTTAGATCATTTACCTGAGATAACCGCCTATTTTTATGATCTCGAGAACAGTAAAAAACGTTAAAATAAACGCACACGATCACACCAAAAAATATGCAAGTGTACTAAATGTAAAGGATTAATACGAATTCCCTCTCCTTGCCAAAACCTGCATCTACAACTACCTCAAAGGAAAAATGACTTTTAAAAATCTTATTAAAACACAGTATAACGGAAAGCATGCACCTATTTTGTTGATGGATAGAGAGTCAAACAGCATGTAAGGAAGCGCTGCATAGAACTGTTCAGATTTTCATGGGATTGGTTGGTTGGTTGGTTGGTTGGTGGGGCTGTATTTTGATAAACAATGCGCCAGGATTTGAATGAATGAATTCAATACGTGCGTAATTTTGAATTTCGAAAGGGGAAATGAGAAAACAGAAAATGAAAAAGCATTTGTAGTAAAGTTGATTGAAAATGAAAAGAATTAAAAATCCTACTCTTACTTAACTACTTGCACTAAAAATGATGGCTGGTTTTACAATTACAATGCTCAATTGTCAGTCAGTATTATTATGGGGGTGCTGTGCTGTTGTGTGTGTATAGTCAGCAGTGTAGATTTTCATTCACAACAAAAAAGAAGTTTTCTGTGCAATATAATAAGTAATGAATGATGATGAAAGTGAAGATGATTAAGCTTCTTTTTTGATTTTTATAAAAAAAATGATAATGCTACTGCTGGCTGCTGTTGATGAATGATATTCTAACATTTATATGCACACCCAAATGAAATCTAATCTTGTTATATGTTCAGAGTTGTTGTTGCAGTAAAAATTGTATGTTACAACCTTGTCCTACATTTCTGGCTGCAATAATAACCCCCGCAACCCCTACATCAGACTCAATAATGATACAGTCCCCATCTTTCTTTTTTTAAAAAGTTCTGAGTTTTGTCTGTTCGTAAACTTTCAAGCTCCCAGTATAGTATAGTGTGGAGTGTAGACGGAGACTAATTTTAATGTGATTTTTTTCTCTGAGAACTGTATATCTTGCTCAGTAAACACTAACCAACCATCTCACCACCACAAAATGACGACGACATAAACAAAAAGAGCAGCAGCAAGTTTTTAGTTTTGGTCACACGTCACACACAGTTAGTAAGTGAGTCTTGTCTTAAGAGATAATTTTTTCTACATGCACTTGACTTGATTTTTTTTTTGTTAATAAAGAACTGGTACAAATCATGTAGCGGTATAATGTATAATAGTCATAAACGTTCTACCATTTTAACTACCTAAATCATGCCTGTATAGGTACAACAATGCAAATGGTGATGATGGCTACTATACAATCAAAAAAGGAAGTTGATTTAAAACCAGAAGAGAACTTAAAGACCAGTTATTAAAGCTTTCTACAAGGCCCTGACGCTTGACCACTACTAGAAGAAGGATTGTAAACCAAATCAGAATAATCACTTTGTACTATCTGCTAGAGCGATGACATTGCATTTTACTATATTTAAATGTTTCATATCAAGATGAACATGAGAGGTTACTGTATTCACCTAAATACTATAAAAACAACGCTACCTTATCTCGTTCCAATTTTAATTACTACAGGATTTGTCAATTCTACTATTAAAGTCAAGTTGAATTAGTAACTCTTCTAGAGAGAATAATGCAGTTTTATGGTTACGAAAAGAAAGATAAGCCAATCAAGTGTATTTCTGGTGATTAGTACTTGTGCCTGATTTCACACCGATGGGAACCATAAAAACGAAGATAAAAAGTGGACATACGGGATTACCATTTTTAATGGGCGATATAAAGAAAGATGAGATTTTCTTTTCTTTGTTTAGCCGATAACATAGAAAATATAAGAAATGAACTTTAATGTTCTACTGCAATAAGCTAGAAGCTATGAGGCTTCATTCTAAGAAAATATTATTTTGGATATGCATTTAGATATAGATAACGTCTTTCCCAGATGCTGACGCATATTTCTTACTGCCATAAATTTTATTTTTAAGGAAGTGTTGATGGGACTGCCGCCTTTGTAAATGTACAAATAAAAGGCAGGCAAATAAGCCTTCATTGAAAATTTTGAATACTCCAATTCAAAGGCAGTTTTGAAATTCATAAATACGTAATAATAATACTTGAAACGAAAAGTTCTACAAAAAATGTGCGTGTAACCTTCTCATGTACCTACTTATTATCATTTAGGTAGTCATATTGTACAAATTTTACCCTTTATCAAGATTTTCTTAGATAATTACACACTTTTTGCATTTTGCACGATAATCTCGGCATTCAACGTTTGTATACAAAGTTTATCAGACTTGCAAAATTCCTTTTGTTGCACATTTTGTAATAGCCTTTTTTATATTCTACTACGCCGTTACTCCTTATAGTCGCTATTGCCGGTGGTGCTAATATATTCATTTACTGTATATACCTATCTATTTATATTAAACTAACACTACTATTAGGTGGCAGCCTTAACATTGACATTTTTTATGTTTGCTGGCAATGGCGTTTGCTACTACATCCTCTACTGTACCAAGCGATTATGGTCTCTTACCAAAGATAAAATTTTAGAAGAAAAGGAAAGATTAAAAGATTTCTATTTTATCATATTATGTCAATCACATAACCGTTAAAGTAAACGCTTCCTTGATCTTTCCTCCTGATCACACATATCTACACTCCTATTCCTATCCTATGTCAATAATTATATGGACGTTTATCAAGGCGCAACAACGGCGCGACGCAAACGGTAAAAAGCAGCTCTCTCTTTCATCTTTCTTCCTGCTGGCAAAAAGACATCTTGTTTGTTGTTGTTAATTTTATGTAACAACAAATGATTAATAATCATTTTATTACCGCTGTGGGTCTGTTTAAAATTTAAGTAGAATCACTCGGTAGGAAATCCGCACGATACGCCTTACCTCACATTATCTTTTTATAAAAAACAAGCCTTTTTGTTGTGTATTGATCTTTCAGTCAGCTAAACGATCTCTAGATCAAGTCACGTTAGAGTTAATTTTGAAACACGCTAAACTAATTCAGTTAAAGATAATATTTAATAATTCATTTTATGTATAAACATTTTTCCTTTACTCAATACCAACATATACACGTGCCATATTATATCATCACGCCACACGTACGCATTATAGAGAATCATTATTATTATTATAACTATTATAAAATATGGATATAAAACAATTTATCTTAAAAGTTTAAACGTTTTTCTTCGTTCAACACAAATATATCCATTATATCATCACGCCAGCTGGATCCATTATGTAGAATCATTTTATTATTATAATATACATTTTAAAAATATGGGTATAAAACAATAACTGGTTCTCTATTTTGTAGTGTCAAACAAGCCACTTGCCATGCCACGACGAGGACAATTCACAAACTTGAATATATAATAGAAGCGTTAAGAATGTTTTTCTTCGGTCAACATTATATGAACAGGGAGGTGAGGAGGTATGCTATTATTGTTTTGAAGTGATGATGTTAAAATAATAATCACTTATTGTGTTGTCGTAGGAAGTGCCACGACAAAAGTTTCATGTTCCCTTTACATGTCAAAACGGTTTAAACCAAAACCGTTTAACATTTTGATTTTCTTTTTATGTTTAATGAAATACTGTCGAGTGTCTTGTTCCGTTTAGGTGACATCTTAATGTTAGTACTAGACCACTGCGCATGATAAATCTTAAACTGCAGCCCCGTAGGTACTCGCCCTGCAACGGTACAATTTAGGAAAAGTAAAGTTTCTACTCACATTCACTGCATTAATTAGATAATGCATTAACTAGAATCAAGAGTGGGACTCTAGGACACTAATCCAACGATGCATACGCTTGTGTATGCTATCTTTATTGCGTGCGTGCAACTTTTTCGAATTAAACATACATAAACAAAAACAAACCGTTGTGTGCGCATTTGGCGGAGTCCGGTTAGAAAAAAAATGGGGGAAAGGCGGGTCTTTCTAAGTATTTCTTTCCGTAATCCGTTCACAAAACCCTCACATTGTTGATTATACAGCAAACAGCGATCACACAGGAAAAGTCAGAGTGGCGACGTCGGACACAAACATGCGACACGGCCAGACCAGGACAAGAATCGCACTGTCAAGCCAAGTGACAACTCTTTTTAAACTCAATCACTGCGAATGAAAATGTTGAATATTTTAACCGTTTTAACCTGTCACAATATGAAATCTACTACATCGCCTACTTGGAAGAGTCAGCCCAACGTTTTGAAAAAAATGCTTCTTTATTTGTTCCGCCTCAAGCCTCACGTTCAGTTTAATCCTCTGTATAATTTTATTTTTTCAGCTAAAATTCATTTATAACGCGGCTTGGCATTATTACTCCAACACTCTTTAATGAGACGTAACATGAAACCAAACTGCGCTTGCGCATAGCCGCTAAACTTGATAGTGAGAGAGAGAGAGAGAGATTAGGCATTTTATTTCTTTTTCATTTTTTAAAACTTTGCATTAAATCTCATAAGAATTTTTTTTCAAAAAAATTCGTTAATTCTTAAACATTTTCGTTCTCATCAGCATCAGCAAGGGGTATATTAAAATAAATGCATTATGAATATGATTATTACTCTGTGCTCGTCACAAACCATTTGTTTGTACACACATTCTTATGTGAGAAACACGTATTTTCCTTGTTCTTCTTCACTGCTGCACTAATAAAATTATATCAAACACAGTCGAACAACATATAACTATGAAAAGGTAATAAACAACAAAAATTATAATAGAAGTCAGCAAATTGCTAATAATCTTTTCCATCATTTTTTTTCTCTTGCTCTCTTTCGTCTTTTATGTAACAGGAGAAGGAAGCGAGAAAAAAAAAAGAAAATCGCACATTCAATATTGTAGCCAGGTATCAGACCATAAAACCATACTACACAACAGCACATGGACAGGCGCGTTCACACAAGTACGAACGATATGCCTGTCGCCATTACATTCATATCTTGGTTTAATCAAAGAATCAAGGACAATCAGGTAAAAAGTTAAATACTAATTTTATTAAAACTATTATATTATAGCCGTTGTGTACATAGCTAGCAAAATTATATATACGCTATTCAGACTATACTGCGGTTTGAATAAAAGGTGGAGTCTGTTTTACACACTCAAAAAATTACAATTCGAAAGTGTAATTCTTCGCCAGGTTTTTTTTTGTTCTCTGGGAAGTTTCGTTTCGTAAATAGTTTTTGTTTACTTTTTGCTCTCTAGCGAGAAAAGGGTAGATGAAACTAATTTGCATAAAAAGATGGTTGAAGCAGCGGTACACAAGTCTTTTTTTTCTCCAGTGGCCTGTTGTAAAGTAAGTTTTGAAAAGTTATCAAAAAGTAATTTAATATTTTTCTGGCAATGTTCAACGTAATCATGTTGGTAATGTGGGAATATTACAGAACGTGCTAGTTTCTATCTATACTACTCTCTATGTTCTATGTACTTCATTTATTATCCACCTACGATCAGCAAAGCAGAAAAAAATTATAAAATACAATCCATGGCCAAGGTCGCACGGTTCTGCTGGCTGTTCTAAAACAGGCAGGTCCACAACAGGCCAGGCCACCCTCCTCACCTTAAGTAAGTTTTAAAAAATGTAGTAGTGCTAATTACCGCGTGTCTTTTGGAGCTTCCTTGTCGTTTCTTCATTCAGTCAGATTCACAATGAGATGAGAAGGCTTGGAAAATTTCATTCAACGCAAAATATGAATTGGGCGAATTAACTGTCTTTCTTCACGCACGGGTATGTAAATTTCGAAAATCGTCTGAGAGAATTTCTCAGAGGATTACAACACTTTTTGAACAACTTGCACGTCTGATGATGGGCCAATACGGATTGATTAGACGTTCTGAGGAGTAGACTTCAAGTTCAGACTCCCACTCCACTCCCACATCAAACAGAAGTAACTTGTGGTTTTACAAGAGAGACACGTACAGTGAAACTGGTAGTCCGAGACAGGGAGTAAAACTAGAACTGACAGCACTGACTACAACAACTGCCAACTACTAGTGACTACCAAGAGCCATTGACATTGAGGATGATACTCCCCTAGGCTGTTCTTTAGGTTATTACTTTCAATTGGTAATTGTTCCTGTAGTTATTGTAGTTTTTGGCTAATTATCACCCAGCAAAAAGTGATATTTTTTATGTTCTGATGATCACTCAAAAAAGTAGTTTGCACGTTAGAATTGTTTGTTTTTTGGTGCTCCGCCACAAGTCAACCGCAACGCCGATTGATCAACAAGTCGACAATAATGATGGTTAGCTCTTAAAGAGTGAAAAATATGATTGAAAACAAAATGCAAGTGCATAAAACTAAAAGTACTAATGTGTTTCACCACTGCTTATCAACTGAAAGGTCGTCGTGTGTATTATTACAGTTTGCACAGGGAAGACGTACGTACCTCCGTACACATATACTGGTGCACAATGATTGTTATTATGATGATGTGTGTTTTTAATGATAGGCAGAACTACCGGTTTTCTTTCACACGGCGGTCATCATAGCATGCAATTTCTTCAATTCAACGACAACTGCATACCACAACCACACACCACCAACAACACCACTAAAATTGTAACATTAGCAAAAAGCAGCAGTCTTCTGGCAATGAAAACAATTTATGACGATGATAACAATTTCAAATGCTGATTCGAAGTATCTGTCCGTCCGTAGGTGCGTATACAATGAAAATGCAAGTAAAAGCGGAGTCACTTCTGCTTGGTATCTCTCTATCTCTTGACTTGATTGTTGTTCTCTGTAATCTACCCCTATACTTCGGGTAAATCAACTCTGATGTTGCAAACTGCCACAAAGGCGCAAGAAAATACGCAGTAGATCATCAACGAGCGAAGAGCAGGGGAAGACAAGACGCCACAACGACAACAAAGCTGAAACTGAAGTCAATTTTCAACAATGAAGCAAAAGGCAGACTTGAAGCCGTAGGGCAGACTATTTCTGCTGACTTTTGGGTTGCTTTTTTAATCCCAACTCCCATCCCAGTATTATTAGCAACTAACGACTAAGGTTAGAGAGTTGTACGCTATTTAATTTTACCAGCAACATAGCAAGCAGCAACTCATATTCATGATAGCAAGAACTTCACAATAAAAACGATATCGTGGGAGCCTAAGTTAGATTGACGACATGCATACCTGTACCTATACAAAAATGGTAATATAATGAGTAATGATAGAGAGGAAGGGGTGGTTTGTAGTAGTAGTACTTATTTATTTTAAGGCATCTTTTACCACAACTCTGAAACCTTGATGTAAAATAGTAAATCTCTATAATAAACTTTGGAAGTACTTATGTAATGATAGAGAGGAAGGGGTGGTTTGTAGTAGTAGTACTTATTTATTTTAAGGCATCTTTTACCACAACTCTGAAACCTTGATGTAAAATAGTAAATCTCTATAATAAACGTTGGAAGTACTTAAATGTAGCTGTATTAACACTTAACCGTTTCGTTTAAATGTGTGTGTATTTAATTACCTAACAATTTTGTAATTTAATAATGTATGTAGCCTGGATAATTTAATTAGTACGTTTTCCATATCCCACCGGATGTTGTAAATGTGTATAAACAACTTATTAGGAACTATATGAACATTAAACCGGAAGTATTTTTTGCGGGTTGTAGGTTACCGTTAAGGACTTTTCAAAAGATTGCTTAAATTTATAATGGCATGACTGTTTTACCGCTTCATGTTCAAATTATTGTGTCTTAGCCGACAACTGAAGACACCTCATTAAGAACCATCTTCCCCAACCAAACTCATGTCGTTCTTCAAAAAAAAATGCGTGATAACTCGTAGCAAAAAGCAAGCTATATTACTACCGCAAAAAACACAATTCGTAGGAGCAGAATAATAAAGACAAAACGTAACTGTTTTGAAGTTACGCCATCGCCGCCACGCCATTGTTTCTGCATCTCTGATCAGCGTCGTCTTCATAGTGTGTATCATCCTATAGATATCGCGTGTACAATAATTTAATTTGGGAGTTAACGAAACGATACGCGGAGAACAAGATCCTGTCTGTTATTTTTGGGGAGATGTGAATCTATCTGTGTTAGCTGTCGCTTAGATTACGCTTACGATTACACGGCAGGCGCAGCAGACATTTGCTGTGCTTCAGAGGACGATCTCTATAAATAAGTTTGGTGAATGGGTCACAGTAACAAAATAAAGTTTTTTTGCTGAGCGTAATGCGATCCAAAGCCTACCAAAGTGTTTAGCGGCCCAACCATGTCACTTTTTTTAACAGCACAATGAAATATGGAAGATGAAACCTCATTATTATTTCAGATGTTTACTCCCTCGTATACTGTATCTTAATGCGTACAGCAAATTAACGTTTTTGTGAAGCTGAATGACACAAATCTTCTGTTATGTTCATTAAGAAAAAAGACAACTCGGTAGCGTTGTGTACTGTGTACGTGCACATTGTCGAATTACGGATGTTTTCGGAAGCTACTATTACTGTGCCTTTGAGGTAACGTTAGACTTTTCACAAGTTTTACAAAGGTTTTCCTGTCATATAGCTATTTGTTGCTGGTATAACTCCAAATAGGCAAACACATTACTTTTATTATTTGGGGAAACAAGAAAGTTTATCAGTGAAGTATGGTAATCAATGCGATAAGATGTGAATTTTAATTACGTGATTTGCGATATTGTGAGGATCTGCGTATTTGGCTAAGTAGTCGTAACGGCAAAAAAACAATGTTTTACTATTTGTTAATTTCGTACGGAAATGAATACGCTCCGAGGAGGAACCTTAATCAAGGTTTATCATCATCAAGTAATGAAAAAAAAACGTTAAACGGTGGGATGAGATGAGTCACCTCCTCAAATAGGCACAAAATACGTGCATACAGTTTATCTCGCTTTTTGCGGTGGCAGTCAAGTTCAAGTGTTTAAGCAGAAAAATAATAATAGTAATGATAGGTATAGATTATATGTTTTTCCTTTTGTTCTTTTTTTCAAAGATGAGAAGAAAGGAAGGATACAAACGTCATACATCATAATATGTACATATTATACTAGTTAGTTAGTATGTATGTACGTGCCTTTACACGATCCTAATTATTGCATGAATGACTTAAGTTCAAATAACTGGGATGAAGGTCCCTTTGTTCTTTTCTCAATAATAATATATCTAAAGTATACTGGTTAGATTCCTGCATCCACACACAATTTTATTACCTTGTTAATGGTATTCGTACGAACGAAGGCACATTTATTCTTTTAGCTTCATTGATTACATCTGCCTCTTGTACCCCACCACAGGTCTAGGTCTATGGTTTTAGTTCTGGGATTTTTATGAACAGAGAACGAGGTTACTTGAACACTGAAACCGTTTTTGCAAAGGACCTTTGCTCTTCTGACATGCCAAAATAGGTTTAAAATATGCGGACTACCTATTTGTGCAGTTTTAAAGAAGGCTTGGCTTCTTACCTATAAAAAGTTGAGGATGAAGGCGTGAAAGAAGGTTCCGGCCGAAGCGATACAATTATTTTATATCCGTAATGGAATCCGTTGTCCGCATCCTTTTTGGGGGCAGTACTCACACCTGTTTCGTTTACATCCCAGCTTCCGTATTAATTGTACATCTTAAATGTAAATATATATCGTACTTCCCGTGATATTGACACAACACAAGTACAAGTGGCTCGGTACAACTCTAACCTGTTTTGATAGTCATCTTACGATGCCCCTTTAGTTTTTTTTAAAAAAAGAATGTTTTACCAAAATTGCTACACGTTACGTAGGTGGACTTGCCTCGTGTCGTGTATCATGAAGAATAATATTATTACATGTGCTTAAACATATTCTTATGGGGGTTACTTTTGTTTCTTCTTGTTATTATTATTATTTTAAATTTAAATTCGCTGTGCTACTGTATAAATATTGCTAAACTTGCTTTTTTATCCCACGGGCTGCACAAAACCAGCCCAGCACTGACAAAACACCAACAGGATTTACAGGAATCATTCACCCTGTCTTTATCTTCACTGTTCCATGCAAACAAGAAGAAAAATGAGTAGTGGGGTTGTTAAAAAAAGGAAAAATCACATTCCACTAACAACGCCCGCTACACGGCTATAATCACTGCACATAAGAGAGAGAGTGTTAATTTAATGCTTTGTTATAAATATAGTCTTATTTACGGTGGCAGGATGAAGCATAAGACACCTTGACAAGCCAGTAACAGGAAACCACCTGACCACCTTGTGACGAGGGGTATAATGAAGAAGAAATTATTGGATTTTTAATTTAAAACGGTTTTGCTTATCCGACATTTTTAATTTTGTTGATGCAACGGCCAACGGTACTCTGTTTCATTATGGATCACCAAAAATATAAATCAAGACTGCAGTGCAGCAATAGCAAAATTGGGTTTCAAGTAAGAAACAGCCGGAAATTCAACCAACCATTGTACATTCGCATTCATATCCACTCCAGTAGCAGTTGGAGAGGGCATACCTGTTGTATGTGAGAAAATAATATTTGCCACCACTGGAATGAGAGCATGACAACACGAACGCACAGTAGAACTGTGATATAATTACATTTCGTTAGTTGTTAGTTTGCATTTGCATTTTATTATTGCCTATTCAGGTTTGGTTTTACGAGGGTTGGATCAATGTCCTGAAACATCCCATTTCGTATCAAAGAGGAAAT
Organism: Callyntrura sp. NNG-2020; assembly: GCA_027744055.1. Classification (NCBI taxonomy): domain Eukaryota; kingdom Metazoa; phylum Arthropoda; class Collembola; order Entomobryomorpha; family Paronellidae; genus Callyntrura; species Callyntrura sp. NNG-2020. The sequence continues at coordinate 12,690 of JAHZNE010000212.1, read as the reverse complement.
CAAAACTGTCCTCTGTCCTCGTCGTGAATCGTGCTTTATTTGGTGTCATGATTTATTTACCAACTTTAGCCAACGACCACTAAAAATATTGCTTGTTAAGGGTATATATATGTGAGCAGACATGGTGCTGCGGTATCTGCGCGATGATTCTGAACAAATTCAAACAATGATGCTGCAGGAAAAACCGTAGCTGGTAACTCATCCGTCAACTATTAGCAGTTTTCATTGTTAGTCTGTTCGAACTTCTTTGACTTTGGGAACCTTATTGTAGTTTGGCACTAATCAGCATAAAAATATACAGGATTTTCTGAAAATTCTAAAAAGTGAATCTGTGTCTGCATGTCATTTATGCCATTCAAATATTAAATAATAATTAATAAGACCTATACCGTATTTGTGGCTTAATTTATGTAGGGTACTGCGGGAATTCTCAATCCCGAATCAAAGTAATTAGAATTTTTTTACTGCTACTTTACTAGGATTATATTTTGTCTATCAACATCAATGCAACTTTTCCAAACCTTACGGTTAAAAATATTTTCATACATGCTCTGCTCACCATTTGGGTGCTATACCTATATTTATTGCCAACTTGGTATTATATATAATGTGCTTGAATGAAAATGCCGTCTGTCATGAAACTAAATTCCCTCATTACTTGTTGACTAATATGCCACCTCTGCATATGAATGTAGCTAAAATAGATCAAACCAAGTGAAATGAATCACTAACAATTGTAAATTGAGCGATGTACGCTTCTCAACTATCGAAATTCTCCACTCTGCTGATTATAGAACGATAGTACCATCAGTATTCTATTGTTACATTTCCTACTGACTGGAATATAGCTGCTGCGCTGCGTTACTTATTGTCTCCTGTGGTCTGACAATCACGAATATTTATTCAACTACGATGAAAAATATACGATGACTATTGGACAACAACACAGCGACAATTAGATACAGTGTACAACTTAAACATATATAGTACCACATTTCTTTTGAATCTGAAGATAGAAAGCAACATGCACAAAATGCTTTTATAATTAAGATGACGATTACTACATGATGAGTTAAATGTGTATTTACTTTTTCTTCTTCGTTTGCTCTTAACTACACCAGTTTACTGTTCGAAACGTTTGATCTACTTTTTTCAGCAAATTTTGATGCGTACATTACATTAAAATTGCGTCAGGCTGCAGTTCAAAAGAATACATGCACCAAATCTACGAACTACTGATTATATACATTCATAGTAAAACCACATTACTGGGTTTTTCAGAATTTGGCATTGCTTGGCTTCCAACTAAATTGCATTACTTAACAATGAAACAGACGAAAGTATAAAATTGTTGGAAACTACTACACTGTTTCACTCTTGTCAATCTGAACTCTGACGAGTTTGCTGAGAGTCATGATAGTTTTCACGTTCGGCTTTGTTGTTAATGTCTCTGACGCGTTGCTTTGTGTTTGTGTTTGATTTAAGAAGTATGAAAATGCTGAACAATGTGTTTTGGTTCATTTACCACTTACTAGCATAGGGAGGTCGGCGCCGTGGTTGGAATGGCAGGTTTGCACATTTTGGTGAGGTTGGCCAATTCTTTTAATACATGACTGAATAGAGTCATGAAGCAGCAATACCCTTAATACACAGTAATATTTTATTTGTCATGCAGGCAACAAACTAGTTAATTGATTATGATAAATCGCAACTAGAGATTTTTAGCCTCAAACCGTAGATAACTCATTACTATTCACCCACCACCCACGCCAAAATAAATGCTCACCATTAACAAAGGTAGGACGTCGTCAATATTCGCAGGATTGTACTAGCATTTCAGCATGACCAGGGCTATTACTTGTTATAAATTGTAAGTAGAGAATGCATACTATATCATGTCAGTCGATAATTGCAGTTTGTTAAAATTAATACTGATCATAATGATCCTATCCTCGTCATTAATTTTGACTTGTTTAACCTCTCTTCTGTCTACCTTAATCACGGTTACTAATTTAAGCCTTAGCAATGGAGTGGATTACTTAACAGCAGTAGGGACAATTGAAAAGCGGAATATGGGACACAAAGAATTTTGTACAAACTCCAATTTTCTAAAAATAGGATTCGTTGTATTTTCGTCCAGTACCTAGATAAATTGGAGCACGAACTTTTGCCAATAGTAAATAAATAAAAAAACATATAGGTAGGTAATATATAACCATAAAAAGTCAAATTTACACTAGCAAATCGTTACCGAAAGCAAAGATCGCTGCATGCAAAATGAGAAATGCGATATGTCAATATTATTAGTAGCCATTAGTACATTTTCCATACCACACTAAAGTTGAAATTTCTAGGGTAAAATGATATGCGAAGCACACAAATGGTGGGGCAATGTGACATTCCAGACGAAACGGCAGACGTAAAAAAGCAAACAATGTAGAAAGCATCGCTAGCCTTAAAATGACGATCCCAGTTTCCCCATCGCCCAACATCAAACATGTCTATTTTATTCCAAAATCGTTAATATTAAATAACGAGAAACATCAAACTGTAAACTGTCAAACTGAAATAATGGGAGGCAAGTGCATTTTCCCCTAATGCCTACATATGCCATGCAACTAACAACGTTGTACGTGCACTAAATAATGGACCAGCTTTGCACTTACAAAAGTAGGAAATTCAAAATTCAAAGCATTTCCTCCTAATTTCTAATTTTAATCAGTACGTCGCATACAATTATCTGCACGAGTGGCTGTATAGCTATTTTACACTGCTGACCAATCGGCTCATTTTCAGTCCGTCAGCATTGCATACTACGCATATTGGTTCTCCACTTCCACCAAAATGAAATGTTTACCAGCATGTATTTCAATTTACCCTGTACTCTACTCATATTTCAAATCAATCTTTCTTTTATATACATACGCTACGGTACCAACTATTAAAATAATCGTTGTAACAAAACACTTGCATGAATGCAGGATGAATCATATGAATCTTGATCAATGAAATAGGAGGAGGAGTCGCAGACCTCGGTAAAAAAAAATCATAGGGAGAACAATTTGGTCTTTTAAATACCAACATATTACGTTATACCTACAAAAATCAAGTTGGAAGTTTGGAAGTCCCAGCTAAAAGTAAAACTGAATCTTACACTTAACTAAAAAAAATTGGTTTAAAAACGTCAACAAAGGCGGACGTAATGTGCAACTGTTTTTCGCTTTCATACCAATTTTAATATTGTCAAAGTACAGGAAGTACCTTACCAAAAAATGTGACACCGTCATCAACTATCACTCAAAACAGTCGAAACGTACAAGGATCAACAATGTACACCTAACATAAATATGTACCTTTGATTAATGTGCTTTTATTCTGATGAAATGAATCGTAATTCTGATGTTTACCTGGAATGATACATAATGCATGTATTTTACGCAACTGACTAAAGAAGAATAAATGACACGCTATTATTTTAATTCCATGCAAAAGGATACAGAATTGCGCAACAGAGACTAGAACTAAATCAGATGGATATGTAAATACATCTTCTGCTGTCGATTCGTTTTATAATAGAAAACTACTGAAATACAGTAGAGTTGCAGTTCAGAATAAAAGAACTTAAACTGGCCCGACCGAAGAAATATGGCCTTGGCCAGAAATTCAAAAAATTAAATCAAACGTGCTCTTGATATGATTACGAAACAGAGATCATAAACTAGTTTAGTAAGAAAAGGCCCATTGGTGAATGCACCTTATAAATTATGACATAAATGATCACGCCATAATAGCGCAATTTGGCCGCAACGACTATTGTCTGGTCCGGTATTTATTATCACACTTGTAATTTTTATTTTATTTTAGGAGGATTCGTTAAATTTTTAGACCATCTGCATCTATAAAATTTTGGTAGGTACATAAATACCTTTCATAGTGTTTTTGAGTAATTTAGGCCAGGTCATCCGACACATCGCAGCTTTACAAAAAACTACTAAATTTTCAGTGACATAGTCACGTTTTTAAAGGAAAGCACAAAGGTTTGTGAAGAGCCGGTTCCATATGACGCTTGGGGTTCCTTGTGGCAGTCCCATACGTTAGCCCAGTGCGGAATATAGCGCCAGGAACGTGTCCTTGGTAGTTGGGTATCATGCCTTCACAATGGCGGTAAATTTCTTGGATGCGATTGGGTGGACTAGAAATGAGGAATACAAATTGTTATTTAATATCTGTCACGTTGACCCATTACTGTAAAAAAACGTTGTTACACGGCTTCAGTGCTTACTGAGAGAAACGGAACGCATTAACTTTAGGATTAATGTTGCCACAAGTCATGTTCATTCCAGCCTCTTGAGCCACGCCCCATATTCTCCGTTGAGCGTAGTCGCATACAGAATATCCGGGCGACATAATACTAACTGGACTACGGTCACCTCCTCCACAGCAACCGCCGCTTCCATTGCTGCTGCTTCCTCCCGATCCTCTTCCAGCTGCCATCATTATGTCGTCTGCTAAACTACGTCCACCTATACCAAGATATATCATGCAAAGCACATGAACATATCGAATTTTGATTATTTTGATGAAGCTACATAAGTATAAATGGAAATGGAAGACATCACCCACCTGCACAACCACAACCCGCTGTAGGAATGGTTGACGGGGCTCTTCCAAACTCTTGAAGATCTGGATTAGGCAGGTCAACATCAGGGTAATTGGATTCCCAAGGTTTCCGTTTATAACAGTGTCGCCATCCATCTAGAGCCTCTAATTCCTTTGTAAAAAGCTTATCGCGCCACTGGTCCTGTTCAAAGCGACCTAACGCACGGTTGCATGCTGGAGAGTATGTATGTCCTAAAATGTTCTGGAACCTTGGCACGAAGCCTGTATAACCTGAACCTGACCTATTGGGCTGATACTGTTGGCGGCCCAAGCTTTGACCGTTTGCTAGTGCCATTTGTGCTGATGTCACGGGATCTGCTCCCATCCCGCGACTGCACTCATCCTGTAAAAGTCAACGAGCATCTTAAAAACGGGTTATAGCATTCACGTATATGAGAACAAACCACCGGAAAATGGTTCATGCATAGGGTGGTGTACTTCTTGCATACATTGCAACCCTCCGGACGTGTGTTGTTCAGCAAGGAACGTGGGCTCATGGAGATACAAGGATCAAGGAGAATTCGATGTGACGTATTTCCATACGTGTGTCCTGGGCGAAATTTCTCTTGAGGAACATAGCCACTGTAGCCAGGAATATAGTGAGGCTGAGGTGTCTGTACGGAGGGGCTGTTTGGCATGAACGCCGAAAGACCTGGAACACAGTTCATGGTGTGTAATGGAAAATTTCTGAAGCGTTGTAAATTTTGGCGAGTGTTTATACTTTATACTTTTAAAAATTTATTGTAATTGCCAATTGAAATGACATGAAATATTTAAATTGGTGTTATACAAATATGGCCGAATAAATTGAGTAGATGGTCTAACAAAGCAATTTTAGCAAAGACGTTAGCGTAAGAACAGGCAGTCAACATAAGAAAAAATAAACAATTTTTTTGAGATTTTTGGAGGTTCCTGAGGAAGTATATTTTGTTTCCACGATAATTACACGGTATTTAACCAAGTTTTCCTCCCTCCCCCACGGGAGAGTAAACAAACTTTTTTATGATGATTCCCTTCAAAAAAACAAGTTAAGGAGCCGTTCACAACAAACTGCGCAAAGCGCATGTTGGGGACTAAAACTGCAACGTCGTAAAAATTCATGCTTTGATATTTATTAAGCATCCAAATTCAAATCAAATACTTTTGACGAGTTTCTTTAAAAACGGTAACATCATCGATGAATGCTTGTCTTGCATCACTGTATCAACCCCAACGTATTCAGGCGTCTTTCGGTGTAGCCATGGATTTAAATGTCTGTCAACATACTTCTACAATCTCATTTTTTTTTTGGTAAGATTCGTCGTTGTTTACATGACCATGTATCGTATCCTCTGCTCTTTGCGTAAGAATGTACGACGCAGGAAATGAAATATTATGAGAAGATTTTGAGGATCAGACTATTTTGGATATACAACATACAACGCAACGAAAAAATACAAATCGCAGGAAGGTATTTCCATCCACAATAATGGAACGTATTACACGCAGTTCCACGCGCGGACGGCAAACATCCGCCTGTGGACCGTCGGAACCTGAACCTGTGAAAAAGAAGTCGAATCCATGCTTGCCAAAGAAAAAAACTCAGTCGAAGAAACCAAAGCCTAAAAAGGTAAAGCCATTTATGTCGCATAAGTGCTGTCCTCAACCCAAGAAGCGGAAGCCCAGTAGCTGTGGACGAAATCAGAAGTCAAAATCAAAATCAAAACGCTCACAGTCAAAAAAGAAACAGCAGAAGAAGAAAAAGCCGTTTATGTCTGAAAAGTGTTGCCCGCAGCCGAAAAAACGACAATCCAGTGGCAGTCGTGGTAGTTGCGGACCTAAGAAGGCCAAGCGGTCAAGTTCGAACAAGCCTAAGCCAAAATCGAAAAACTTTGGAAGTGGGCGGAATGGACGGAGTTGTGCTCCAAAACCGAAACCAAAAAAGGTTAGGTGCTAGCAAGAAATGAAGGATCTATACGGAAATATGAAAATTGGAATCAATTAATTACTGTATTCTTGAATGTATCGTGAATTGTAATTTGAACAAAAATTTATGCGTTGTCTGTATGTGGGTTGTCCATTTTGAACAAATCGTAGCAAAATCATAATTAATAAAATCGTACAATTATTGTATTGATGATATACTAGTTTATATTGCATTTATTTTTCCAAAGTTGGTTTGTAATTGTAATGCTACAAAATTGCATATAGGATAGGACTCACATAAATATATCGTAACAAACTCGGCTCTCATAAATCCAAACGTTTAAAAACTACTGATATAATTCATTTTAATAAACAGAGGGCACATTCACGCCCCATAACATTAAAGTTGCGCCACCTTCCCATCCTTAACGTTAAATGGCTAGAGGGGAACTTGTTTTCCCTGTTCCTACTTCCTACAGCCCTGTTTTCACTCAATCGATGTTATTTCTCATTTCAAAATATCGACCTTCCCATCCACTTAATAAAATATTGTGTCTTATTTGGTAAATGTGTGTGTAAAGCAAACATTTAAAGCTTTTAGTTAAAATCATAGTAAATTGAATAACTTCGAGTATTATTAACTGCGCGAGAGCACAAAGAGAATATAAAATTCATTGTCACCCCCTGGAAAACAATCATGAGATGAAGCATAAACCCGTCGTAGATGACCGTAGCCCAACCGAATGTTTGTCTCTTAAATGCACAGCTAACCTATTTGACAATACCAACAAATAACGAATCGTCATGTAGTTAGGATCATATTACTCTAATTTGTACATGATTCATACCATTTAAAATTCCCACACTCAATCTTAGCTTTGAACACCGGCTTAACAATTTAGAAACTGCCTCGTGGGATTCCTAGTATTTATAATGTTTTAAAATACGACATATTATTTATATATTTATAGTTTCAATAAACGCTATAATTCTATGTTTATTTTTTATAAATGTATACAGATGCTGAAGAGGGTATATTTCCAGCCGAACATGCTTTTCTTAAAAAAAAACTATTTCCTTTTAAAGACTAATAAAGTTACAGTTTACATTTACTGGTACAATAATTATTTTACAACAACCATTCATTTAATACTGATGTGGCATAGCGTATTTTTACCTATATGCCTTGATCTGCTGGAGGAACTATGGACAGGTGGGTAAATACAAAATGTGTACTGTTACTGTTATTCATACCACACTATACTACAATACAATGTATTTCGAAACCTTTGGTTTTTGGTGTGATGATAGAAGCGGTGCTTGTGCAGGAAGAAGTGATATCGGAGGAAGTGTAACAGCATAAAGTGATGTTCGGAAAGCGAGGTGTGTCGTCCTACGTGTAGGTACAATATTGGGGTATTCTGAGATTTTAGCTGTAAATAATTCATAAATCTTATTTATTTTGATTTTCAAGATCAAAATTTAAAGCTTTTAAGTACATGTTATCGTTTAACAAAGTAAGAAACAATAATAGCATAAATAGTTATACTTAAACAGTAATAAACCCACGTGTTTTTCGCTTGCTTTACAGAATTAAGCTTTTCTTGCAGTAACATCTTTCTGTCAACTGTTCTATATATCACACGCACTTTCCTGAACAAGTCGTCGGGCGATGACTTACACCAAGATGAATTAGCATGATTAATGTGAATAGTAGTTGCATTGTAATATTGACAATGCGTTTTGCAGTGCATAAAAATCAATTACAAATGTGCTCATCCCGTTTATACGGACACTTTTCACACTGAACACTACAACACCAGACAAACTGACAGTTGCACTTGTCGACGCCCTCTCGGAGCAGCGTTTGGTAGCCACGTCCACAACAAAGTAACTTGCAACCATCAGGACCTTCGCTGGTTTTATTACAAACTCGACCCTTTGTTCCAAGCATGTGTAATCTGCAACAGACAAGAAGTGTCGGAAATATTTATTCTTTGATATCATGTTTACACATTCAGTACAAAATTCACTGCACAAAATGTTTAAAATATTATTTCCTTACGTCTCATTCCGATCACAGTACGACGGTGAATCCTGAATATAGACAAGATCTTTTTTGGTCGGCTTTTTCATGTCTTTACGCATTGGTTTAAGTCTCAATTTGGTCGGTTTCCCATTTTTATTCTCACTCCGACTTACGGGCTTGACTTGATAGGCTCCATCAAACCTTTCCCGTATTTTCTCGCCAATCTGACGAAATGGGGTGAGCACTCGCCAGCAGACCTTCATGGTACATGAACCAGACACCCCGTGACACTTGCATGACAGCCCCATCGAGTTTTTCAGAAGCTGTTAAACCAACACAATATGGATACTCAACCTATAAAAGATGCACATATCATTTCAGCTATATTTACACATAATCTGCCGATCAATCAAAATCAGAAAATATGTAGTCTTCCTACAACTGCAGACTAAGAGAGTTAAAGTAAGATGTCTTCCTTTATTTGAAAGATGCGCATGCAGTCATATTCATGCCTTGTCATAATACTTCTGACATTGATACTGTTTATTTAACCTGCTGATCTCTACCAAATAGTCAAGTGAGATGTGAAATGAGCTTTACATTTAAATAGGTGGCATCTAGTCATTTTGAGTGGTTGCATGCCTTCTGTCTTCCCTTACGTTCGGAAACATGTTCTTATTCTGCCGTTTTTCCAGATACACATTTTTCATTGTCACAAATCATCTCAGTTTTATTTAACATTGCAAGTTTTCATACTACTTTTGTGCATAAAACATCTGAGAAAATAATAATAATAATAAGGTTAGCAAAAATACACGGACTATTTCTCTTACCCTTCTTCCTGCCTCGTTATTGTGCAAATTCATTAGTCCGTTAGCTGTCATCCGGTTCTCCGCCGAATCCACAAATTCTTTGCTGAAATTTGCTCCATATATTACATCCTGATCAAAGAAGAAAACCAACATCCATTTTGTTTAGAGCGTTACATATTACAAACATAAATACGAACATACAATCAGCATTTTTTCTTGTCTCATCCAAAAAACAAATTAAAACTTCTACACTTTCCTACTTCCTGTTGTAAGATTGCTTACTTCACTACGTTTTTAAGGTAATAAGACCACTTACTTCTGAACAGCCGCCCCATTGCCACTTGCCCTTTGTGCTTCTAAATCTAACCTTTGTATCGCAGGAGCAATTATGCAGCTCTCCCCTGGCACATGCCTTCGTTACTTGGTAAGCCAGACTGGCAGAGAAAATGGCATGGACGTAGGCATTTTCTCGGCTTTCTGTCCAAAAAAACAAACAAAAAATTAAATGTTGGAACAAATGGGATTTTAAAACTACTATTGACATATTGCTACAAACTACAAACGTAGTAATGCTATCTCGTGGTTTAAACTGTTAGATTAAATTCGAAGTACTTCATTCTCCAATGTTTTGTTCAATTATTTCCGGTACATCGTAAAAACTGAGACAAAAGACACTATCAACTATTGTAACAGTAGCAGGTAATGAGGAAAGCGTGTATTTTGTTTTGTTATTCTCCAGTAAATATTCTACTTACGGATGTTACATCTCTAACATCATGTTCGACGTATAGTCTAATCGTTTTCATACGACAAGTCATTTCCTCCAGGTTCCTGATTATCGACGCGAACTAAGATGAAATCATACTGTCGCCTTAATAACACCCCGTCACAACCTCACAACAGCTATGTACTGCACGCTGCACGATATATGACCATCTCGTTTCACTGACAATTTGAGTTGATAATAAAATTGCCAAACCAGCCATGTAATCACAGTAAGTAACAAGTGAAAGAAGATAATCATCCGTAAAAACCCCTCTTTTCACAACATGCTGACGAGTTGAGATTTTCCCCCGTCTCTCTCTCTCTCTCTCTCTCTCGTCTTTCCTATCGAATTCGTCTCCATGCTCCCTCCACCTAAACTGTTCCCCATCCAGTGTAATTCACATGAAGACAAATAAAACGAGCGGAAATAAACAAGGAAATGGGATGAGAAAAAAGGTAAAGTACTAAAGCAATCAGAGATGAGGTTTTTACGACGCACAGCTAGTCTCTCGGATTCTAGATGAAGGTGCAGTAACTTTATTCGTGTGCTTAGCTAGCATTGTAATACGCTAAAAATAATGATACAAATACCTTCTCTCGTCAACCAACCTTGCTCAAGTTTTCTTTAAATAAAATGATGCCCTTTAAGCATACACTTGGTTCGGCTTACTCACGCACGGATTTTAACAGAATCATACGCAATCTATAACGGTAACTTATACGCGCATGGCGCATGTATTAGGTTGTTGGTAGCCATTTATGGCGAGAAATGAGACATGTTTAATACTTACGAATGGTCAGCACTTTGCCGAAAACGTTATCCGCTTCATGGATGATAGAACAATTCCATCTGTGGGATTGCAACTGGAATTGACATTCATCAATACCGAGCTTTGCCCCTGTCTTGAGTGTCTACGCACAGTTTATATAACAAAATGATATATTTTGACTTTGTTTATGGTAACAGTATCGTTATTTGTATGATTTTTATAAGATTTTGCAGTTTTCTTACCGTTATCATTTTATCACCCTTGCACATCTCCTTCTGCTTCCCACTGAAAAACTGAAATTTCTGGCATTCGTGATGAATGCGTTCTGGTGATGGGATAGCCATGTCACTCATCGGCTGGTAGTTGTGATCCGTTCCAAGCAACCTTAACAAAATATTTTTTTTAAATAAAACAATATTAAAATTGGTTATACATGCACACCTAGAAAAGGTTAACTCAGCAAGACATCATTCCCCTCCCGCTTTCTATTTTTTTTATCTTATCATGTAATAATGAAGAGGGGAACCTTCCGGCGTTTCTACTATCATTATCTTACAAGGAAATCCATAAATTGAGAATAAAATTCGATATGACATTCATCCCCTTCACCGGATTTTCTTTAATGAATGTGAATGAATAACATATACAACTTATTGCAAAAGAAAACCACAGATGAAAAAAAAATCCCAGATGATGCATTAAAAAGACGTGCCATGAATGCTCATTGTTGAATCCTTCAGAAAGCAGAAAGCAGAAAAGACAATACATTAGACTAGGGAAAATGAATCCTCACGTTTTTTATGAATCTTCTTTCACTCTTAACAGATCCTTTTTATACATATCATCAAATCACCATCATTCTCAAATTTCCCAGTCCAAAACACACCACAAAATAAAAGAGACAAACAGCACCGGAGGAAAACAACAGAAAATAAAATCATCCGCCTTTTATGAGTCGATAAAATGGATCATCATCAAATTATCCCATTTCTGTTCAAGAAATCTGTATCATTAGAGCAGTTTTACTGCTGATTACGAATGCTCTGCGTTTGCTACCCGATCAACTTGTACAATAATACCTACCTTCCTTCAAACCACATTACGTGGTTTCTCAATGAACAAAGCGAAAATGAAGGGGAACAACAGATCTCTTTAAAAGAAAAAGCGGATCGGCATGGTCGACATGTGATGGCGATAGTTGATACAGGGCATTATCCCAATCCTAGCAATATGTAAGCGTTCATAAAGATCACAAGGACAGGATTTTTTTCTGGGTCCACCCCTGCTTCCCTGTTCCTCTTTTCCCACTTTAATATCCTCAAGAAAGAAAATGATACGATACGACGATAAGTACGAGATGATATGATAAATACAATAATAATGCCTTGAGAGAACAAGCTCTCTATAAAAAATATTAAAGACAATAGGTACAGCGGCATTAGAGGCATTACAGAAAAATAAAACCTGTGCTCATTCAGCATTTCTGAGGTTATCATTTTCATTTTATCTGCCCCATCACTACTATAACCATATCGGATTCCTTTTGTTGCCGCTGCGCTGTGTAATCAAAATCAACATATTTTATATACATCGTTGTGTATTCCATTGGGAAGACAATAGTGTAGTTTTTCCCTGTTTATGCCGTAGTTCCATTGCCATCATCATCATCATCGTCATTATCCATTCATAAAGTGATGGTTTCGTTTCATTCTACACGTTCCTCTCCACATCCCTCGACAAACTACCGCCA
>JAHZNE010000211.1:0-14706 GCA_027744055.1 Callyntrura sp. NNG-2020 | reverse complement strand
CATGCATGTACATGCAGGTATTTTGGGTCATGACATAAGATGTCATGGCATGGGTCATGTCATGTCGGCAGAAGTCATGGCATGGCATGTAGTGTACATGAAATGCCATGACCAAGCTACATGCTATGAATTTTCATGTAAATGCTACATGGAGTCAGGTCTAAATCATATGCAGTTCTCTAATGACAACCCATTTTAGGGACTTAATAGCAGGTCCCCGGGACCCAGCAGTGTGTCCCTAGTGAGAGGATCCGATACCCGCGTTGCGTGTGGACGGAGTAATGAAAAGTATTTTATTCTTACGAAAACAGGAAATAATATTCTTCTATTGTTTTTAACGTGGTTTTACCCCCGTTATACCTCTTTGTATTTAACCCTATTAATAAAACACAGTTTACCTTGGTGTTAACGCGACCATTAACTTTGTCCAGTTCTCCCAGCATGGCTGCTAACAGAGTGGATTTACCTGTAATTTAAAGTACATAAAAATCAATTACATATTTTCGCACTAATTTTCTGCTACATTTAGCTGCCATACCTGAACCGACGCTGCCTACGATAGCAACAAGTGACCCCGGTTTTACTTTTAAAGTAATGTTTCGTAAAATCACCGTTTCAGGCTCCCATGCAAATGTGCCATTGTCAATAATAATAGGATCCACTAGTCAAAAACAAAATTTCACTAAAACCCACGTTCAACATGTTCAGAATAAATTTCATTGGACATGCAGGTGTACCTTCTCTTTCATCATGTGATACTGCGTCTTGATCGATTTCTTCGGCATTCATAAATTTGTTTAACCTCTTGATACTAACTCCCGCTTGGACAAAGAATACGATGATCATAGGCTAAACATTTAAAGCATGAAATTAATTGTTACTCAATAATGAATCTTGTCGTATCAACAGTATATTACAATTTTTATAACATAACACCATAATGTATGATTTACACAATAATAATAAATTATTATTAAAAATATTATAAATAGTTTTGAACTTACCAAAAACGTTAACGGCAAACTCATAACATTAAACAAGCTGAGGCTCACGAAAGCAACCTGGCTGTCTAGAACATTGTTGGAGTCCACTAGTACGTACGTGCCAAACGTGAATAGGGCGACCTAAATCAATTATTAGGAAATAGGGGCATAATTTATGTCCTGTAAAGCGATAGAACATTCAAATAATTACCATGAATGGGGCACACGTCCACAGAAAGGAGGTAGCTGCATTTAGATAAGCTGCCTTCTTTAAAATCTCAATTTCATCCTTCCGAATTTTTAAAATCTGATTTTCGAAACTGGGCTCCCAGGCGTACAGTTTAAGCACTTTGATTCCTAAAATTATGGTGTAATTATTTATGTTTAAATTCAGCAGCAACATAATAACCCAAAATGTATTGAAAAAGAAGGGTATCAAGTCCATGATCTTTTGGACGTCTACACTCATTAAATTAACGATTTCTCCGGTGGAGCTTTCTCTCTTGGCGGCGTTGGAAAGAAGTAATGCTTTCCTGTAGATAGCACTAATTAATGCGGTTCGGACCTTCATTGCTGACAAATACATTCTGTGAGAATATTGAACGGTAATCATGGTTGAGATTGAAGGCGCTGAGGAAGAGCAACGATGCATAGGCTACGCCTTTCCAAGTCTCTTGGTTACTGCTGGTAAACTGAATCAACAAACTGTGAAAATATAAAATACACGTAAGTCGGTTACAAGGATGATAACATCAAGCAGATTATCTGTAATTAAACTGAGAAAACGCTGAAAATGACGTTTAGGAAGTTTAATGCGTAGCAAGACGATTTAAAAATCGTTATTATTCACCAGAAATAAAACAATAAACTTCTAAAATGTAAAATTTGGAAGAATTTTAAAATTTTCTAAATGTGTATCTGTACAAGTTCTCATCTATGGTTATTGCAATGAATTTAATTAATTACACCTGGAAATTATTCTGGTTAAAGTGTGAGACAACCAGAAGGATATCTTACATTGTTATCGATTGGTGAAAACGGAACTTTAGTTTTCGTTTTCTTTCAGGAGCAGGTAATAAATCACATGTTAACGAATATGGCCCTCCAGGGCTCACAGGGATCAAGGGGTCAATGTGCCTTTTAAATTTATATAAGTGTGTAGTTTACTTGTGGGTATCTGTATTCCAATTTTGAGATGTGATTGTTATATTAAATATAAAAGTTGACCTCGAGGGAACTCCCAGTTATTAAATAGTCCCGTAGGTTCTTCTTCAAACCAGTTCAAAATGATTATTAAGATATCATTTTTATATACAAATAGTGACGAACATGCTTATAATGATATATATTTATTGTTAGTAAACCTTATTAATATGTAAGAAAAATATTAAAAGTGTGCTTACTCCAAAATTTGCGGACTAACAAATGCCAAAGAGTCCGGGATGAGCTTAAGAAGTGATCCAAAAATAAACATTCCGCCAAACGAACTAAATAGTGCGGGAAGAATGCTCGCATAGTCTTGCTCTTCCTTCTTTCTCTTAGTAAATTGCGTGGAACTCACCCCACCAATTCTACCGTATTTAGCCTGCCCTTCTGATTTTCTGTAAAATTAACAAAACATCACTAATTTTTCTCGACCTTCATATTTTGTAAATACCGAAGTGGGGCAAATATTCAGTATACAACTTACTTCATACGACGCATGTAAGATTTATTTAGTTCTTTGCTCCAATTCTTGTCGAAAATTGGCACCACGGATCTGGATTTGTCGTCTGGGTTAAGATCCCACAGGTCCTTGGCTTCTAACGGTTTCCGGAATCCTCTCCAAGTCAGCCCCGTGAACCAGCTAAATAATTGTCGTGACAGGTAAGAAGAGTAGATTTCTGGACAGGGATTCTGAAATATTGATTGTGAAAATCATCATTTTGCCAGTTATGCATAATGATAAGACAGGGGGATAAGGGCGACGTGAGAAGGATCAAGATATAATAATAAAGGATATGGAGGGAGCAGTCATATGTATTACAAGGCGGGAATTTCCTCTCGTCCCTCTGATATCTCAATCTCAGCCCTGTTGTCATAGCCCCCCTCTGTCCCCACCCACTAAAGTCAATGGAAATACTAAAAAACACACACCTCAGAAGTTTGGGCTTGCATTGTATACTTGGGCCTAACGTCCGCCCAACAGTTTAGAAATAACATTGCAACTATCAGTGGTAGAGAAGTAATTTCCACAACGTAGGCCAGCACTTCCATCGGTTGTTGGGAGGAGGTAGCAATGACCGTTCTAAACCGAACTACTTGACAAATGGCCATCATGAACCAAAACACAAATTGCACTCCGGAAGACTGCACTCCCTTCCTTAGCG
Source organism: Callyntrura sp. NNG-2020 (assembly GCA_027744055.1). NCBI lineage: Eukaryota > Metazoa > Arthropoda > Collembola > Entomobryomorpha > Paronellidae > Callyntrura > Callyntrura sp. NNG-2020. The sequence goes on along the minus strand of JAHZNE010000211.1, from coordinate 11,354 downwards.
CATACATGAGAAGAACTAGATAATATATCTGTAAATGAGTAAAACAAATTAAAAATGTCACTTGTGTCATACGTGAGCTCTTTATTACAAAATCACAAGTATGTTTGAGTGCTATCATTATTATTGGCTCACATAGGTCACAATTTTAACTGCAGGGGCGACTAAATCCACCGAGTAAATGTGATCATTTTCATTAGGGAAAACCGCATCTTTTAACACAAGGAACTCCATAATTATGAGCACAATTGTAATTAGGACTTTTGTGACGTTCAGAGGGCTCCGGGGAATTTGCCTGGATTTATTAACAAAGCTGTAAAAGAGGTCCATGATTGAGGCCGCCCACAGGAAACCACAGGGGGTCCAAACAAGCACTGTTTTTTCGAAACATGGCGTCAGGTCGGGATTACTAGTATTCCAAGTCAGTTGATGATCCTGCGTTTTCAAAATAGAGCAAAATTTAATGCACAATTAATAATTAACATTAATAGTATACCTGAAATATTTACCCAAAACACGGATCCACAAAACTCGTCCATTTTAGTGGAGGTTCCTAAAGCCGGTATTGGCGAGTTTAAATTTTTAATTTGGAGTCTCTATTTTTTACGTCATCTTAATTGAGCGGATTCCTGAAATAATAATTAATGAAAATTGATAACCATTCTATAACAGTGATGATGTGTGGTCTCGTGTGATATATGTTTTGGGTATGGTCTCATGGTTCTTTGGGTCACGAGTTACAATATCACATACTTGTGATTAATCTTTTCCGTGTTACGACAATGATACGTTTATAATGTAGCATAACAGTAAATAATAACTGAGAGGATACGGGAAAAGTGGAAATTTGAGTTGATATGAAACTGCCATTTCCATTACACATATATAACATGGAATGAAGATGATAAAAATAACACACATTTTGTTATGCACAAAGGTATGAAAGCTTATTTGCTACAGGTGTTATCACATTTTTCATACGCATGCTTATCTTTCTTATCGGGAAGCAACACAGCATTTCATGAAATTAATATTCCCTGCCAAAAACTGTATCACAATACATGACTGATGTATGGGTCTACGAGGGCGTCCGCAGACATATAGGATAAGAGTTGTTGGAACAGGGGGAGGAAGGGGAAATTTCCCCAGTTTTCGGTACAAGCGATGTTGGGTCAACCTTGTCCATGTATGAGTTTTATCATCGTTCAAAGCAACCAGTCTTTTGCAATCATGTTGGTAAGCTTTTGCACGTTGCCTCAAAATAACGTACGTAGTACTATAATAATAAAAATATATGTACGTAGAGGATATAAATGTATACCGACGTATGAGTGAAGTATCATAGGAAACAGGTAAGTTACATTTGACTTACCAGGCTTCAATTACAATGCATGCAGTATCATTTTCTTTCGACTGACCATCATGTGCACTGCAAAGGTGTAGATGTGATTTCATACACATTGTAATTTACGTTTCAGTGGAAGATTTTCTTTGCTTACAACATCCGTTCATGTTAACACAACAAATATAGCATTATTCATACACAACATTTAAACAGAAAGCAACAAGTTGCCATCGGTCATCGTTCGTTGTGTCAGCTGTTGCTTAGGGTGATTAAAAATGGTAAGTTAAACTTTTGTTAAACTCCTTCTATTGGCAGTTACAATTGGAAACATTAGTTTACGTTGAATCACCGTTAAAATGGAAAAACATTTCTAATGATTAAGACATCGCATTTTGCAGGAAAACGGTGGAAAATACTATGCAGTTATGCAACGCAGACCAAAGTAACCAGATTAAAGATTTTTTCGTTCTTACTGTTAGTCTATCTAGTTTTGTTGTTGCTTAACTTTCGTGCAGTTATCGATAATGCATCTTACATAGCAGAATTCATTTTAATGTAACTCATACTAACATCCACATCAACGTTGATTACATTAGGATAGAAACAGTAATTTTCGGTATCAGTCTTCCTTCACCATTTACCGGTGCTCAGAGTTCGGTGTTCTTCGTTTTGAATACAATATTGTTTCCATGGACAGCTAAGAATTGGACACTTCAAAAGTAATAGAAAAAATATATTAAAGGTATGTCAAATGGAGCTGTATGTATTGTAAAGTGGTCGCATTCATTTCATTTATTATAAAAAGGTTTGAGAAAAACAAGCTACAAACCAGATAATTATGACATAAAAGTTATCAACGAATAGATATGATCAAAAATGGAAAACACTCGTGAACTTAAATTAAATTCATCATATATAATTTTTGTTTAGTATAATGATAACGATTTATATTTACAATGATATCTGAACTGGTACAATATATTAAAGCAGCACTGTGTGATCCATTCATTTTTATGTTGATAAAAACAAAAATATACGCTTAGAAATTGCACATTTACATGGGAATAAAGCAGGAAGTACAATGAAGATTTGTGTTATTCTCTTTTCAGTCTTTGCAGTGACTATATATGTAAAGGCTTGTGAACCGGACTATGTGAGTTCAATTAGTTGAAGTTGAATTATAAAAACCTTGACATTATTGTAATCATAAACACTTTTCTTACTATTTAAGTTTGAGTGCGACGACGGAAGATGTATTCCAGAGCGGTACCTTTGTGATGGCGATAGTGACTGCAGAGATGGAAGTGACGAATGGAAGGAAAATTGTCGGTCATGCAACCACAAAGAGGTACATTTAAAATATTTAGTAAGCATTAGTGCAGTTAGGTAAACAGTATTGCATGTCGCGTCATATCTTGTTAATATAAGTTATAGTTACATTGGGCACATTTTTTATTGCAGTTTGAATGCGACAACGGAAAATGCATTCCAGTAGGGTACCTTTGTGACGGCGATAACGACTGCGGAGATGAAAGTGACGAGGCGAAACAAAGTTGTCGGCCATGCATCAACAAAGAGGTACATTGGAAATATGTACTGCTTAATTGAGATAAACGGTATATGCATGTCGCATTATTTGTTTGAAACTAGCTGGTTTGGCAAGCTGATAGTTTAATAAAAAAAATAAGGTTTTTTTAAAAATAAACATGGTTGCTTGATTTTGTAGTTATATCGCAGGGATAGTGAATTAGGTTAAAACTACCATCATATTCACATTTTTCGTTATCTAAAATACCCACACGTCAAGTTTTAAAACTTGTGTAGCCTAAACTTGTAATTTATCCTCCATGGGGACGAATCCAGGGAGGCTGTGGTAAAACTAGCATCATATTTGTATTTTCCGTATTCAAAATCTCTTTAGTTTCAAGTTTGGTGACAGTGTAGTTTAAATGTGCGTTTTCCCCTTAAGGAGACAAATCCGGAGGGTTGACCTTAAACTAACACCATATTTCGTACTTCTCATACTCAAAAAGAGAATTGTAATTCACCAACTAAAAACAAAGCAGCCCACTTAAACCCATCGGCAATCCAATATAATTAAATTTTCACTAAGTTTGCAAAAATGAATTTACTTACCCCCGGGGCTGAGAAGGTCAACCAATTTGAGGGTACACTATGCAAAATTATATATTTGTCTAAATTCTGCCGATATTGTATATTTGGGCCAATTCTGTTGACTAATAATGTCAAAGTGATGGATGAGTGTAGGAGATGCATTCATTGCCCTTGCCATACAGATGGTTGGGGAAAAATAACGGTCCAGGTAAATATATCAAAAAGAAGAGACGCTTAATAAGTGATATGAACAGATGAACGGTAAATTGTAATATCGCCGTACCTCTTTCGGCCTATGTATATACGGATATAACACTGATAAGTAGTAAAAGTGTACATATCGTTTGAATTACAGTTTAAATGCGACAACGGAAGATGCATTCCAGTGGGATACCTTTGTGACGGCGATAACGACTGCGGAGATGAAAGTGACGAGCGGAAAGAAAGTTGTCGACCATGCGACCACAAAGAGGTAAATTTAAAATTTGTATTCAGTATTGATGTACTGAGGTAAATAGTATTTGCAAGTCGCGTTGATTTTTAAATATTAATAGTAAAAGTAGACACATGTATTAAATTGCAGTTTGAGTGCGACAATGGAAAATGCATTCCAGTAGGATACCTTTGTGACGGCGACAATGACTGCAGAGATGAAAGTGACGAGCGGAAAGAAAACTGTCCGCAATGTGGCAATAAAGAGGTACATCTGAAATATGCATATTATGGGCAAATGATAAACTTTACTAAAGTGCTTTTATTGACACTTAAATGTGGGCTGAGGAATTTCACTATTGCTAAAACACCATTCTACTTCCATAAAGTTGACACATAAGATCACTTCGGAGTTTGCGGTCTTATTACATACTTGAGACAGATGAATTTACAATGCCAAAAAGCAATAGGCACGCTTCTATTATCCTTTAAATGCCTACGTTTACAAAGCTAAAAAGTCAAATACAGCAATGCCAGCTCAACCGAGGGTTCTTAAACACTTATAACAACATTCTCTAATTAAAAGCGTTTGGTCGCCAGAAGCACTCTTTCCAACTTAAAGCAGACAGTTATATAAGGTACCAAAAAAGTTGGCAATATCGCTGTCTGAGAAGTGAAACCAACGGAAATATGTAATAAGCGTGATTGTATTGTGGTAAAAGGTATTTGCAAGTCGCCTTTTATTGTTAATATAAGTAGTAACTGTAGACACGTCATTTTAAATTGCAGTTTAAATGCGACAACGGAAAATGCATTCCAGTGGGATACCTTTGCGACGGCGATAATGACTGCAGAGATGAAAGTGACGAGCGGAAAGAAAACTGTCCGCCATGTGGCAATAAAGAGGTACATCTGATGTATGCATATTAAGCAAAGATATATCAAGATAAATATTATTTTTTTCTCTCGTTATAATTTTAAATATCAGTAGTAAATAGAGACACATCCTTTAAATTGCAGTTTAAATGTGACAACGGAAAATGCATTCCAGTTGGATACCTTTGTGACGGCGATAATGACTGCAGAGATGAAAGTGACGAACTGAAAGAAAATTGCCCACCATGCCACCACAAAGAGGTACATTTTAAATGTGTATTACGCGTTGTTGTGTAAAGATAGACATTACTTCCATGTCGCATTATATTTTTTTAAATACAAGTAGGAAAAAGTAGACACATCTTTTTAATTGCAGTTTGAATGTGACAATGGAAAATGCATTCCATTGGGATACCTTTGTGACGGCGACAACGACTGCAGAGATGATAGTGACGAACGGAAAGAAAACTGTCCGCGAATGTGAAATTGAGGACTTAAAACCATTGTCTGAGCATTTTGAAATTGCGCCTTAATTAAAACCAAATGTACAGAATCGCTCAACAAACATAAACTATGTGCGGCTTTATAATGTCATATTTTTTAAACTAACTCAATATAAAATGCTACTCGGATATTTGGATTTGCTGTTTGAATAAAATAAAATGGAATTTCCTATTTATTTGCTTTATAGTATTAGTCCTCAAATTTTATACATAACCAAAATAGGTAATGTGTGAGAAAGACAAACTAAACCAGGAATAAAGAGTTTACTAGTACGAAAACGTATAATATTCCAAAGGTCCGTAGTATAACTTAATGTAGCATAATAACAAAATAATACATGAAATACCATCACCTGTTTTTACTAACGTACACTAACGTCATAAGATGCATTGCCAGTATAATTTAAATATAATAGTTTAGTACGAGATCATGATTAATATGAACATATCCGTGAAGCATTCATAAGTCAGAGATAACATAATGTTGGAAATCATCTCCATGGTTAATGCCAAAATCGAAGAATTTGCTATTTTACATCATACGTTTCTTTGACAAAAGTTGGTCGTAAAATTTCAGCATAAGTTGTGTTTGCGTGTAGTGAACTGTAAGGACCGGCAAAGAACAATTTCCGATCTCTCCAAAAATTCACTTAGCTGTTGTAGTCTTGTTTGTACTGAAAGTCGTATGAGGGATAACCGTTGGTGAAGATTATAGCTTTGGTTAATATAGACGACGGAATCATATAAATTATCCCATTGGATAATTTCTTGCTTTAGTATTTTAGTTAGTTCAACGCAATTGTAAGTGCATATTCAAAACGATTGCGTATTTTATGATGCGAGTATTCAATCAATTTTTTGTTTATTTTTCAAGCTTGAAATTTGATCTCCACCATGCAAGTATAAATGCAAAAATTACTTTTTTGCATAGCTATGCAATCGTCGCTCTTTCCAACTGTAAAGCAAGGGTGACTACAAACAACTACTTATTTCCTACATTTTCAATGTCGATAAATTTCCAAATAAATTATTCGACTATGGTAACATCACAGGTTTTTATGCTATGCTAACATCATCGTTATGCCAGAGTTACTTTCACATAAATTTGTGTTTACGTATCAGCCACAAAGTGTACATACTATTTTGGTTGGATTACATTCACAAACAATTTCGCAAGTAGTATGATAACAGCAGATAGGATATATTATTGTTAAAATGTGTTTGAGTAATCGTATATGAATACTTTCAATGCAGCATTTGTGCACATCGATGTTAAGTTAAGTAAGTTAATTAAAAACAATTTCAAAACTAGTTCAAGTGTGACAATGCGAGATGCGTACCTTTAGACCGGGTGTGTGATTCCAAGAATGACTGTGGGGACAATAGTGACGAGGTTGATTCATCCACCGGACAGTGTCCCGACTGTCCTGAGAATGCAGTAAGAAAATAACAGTGGCTACTACATTTAAGACTTATTAACGATTAGTAAAACGTTGTTGTTTTCTAAATTTCGTCGGCGTTGATAGTTTTTATGCCACAATACACACCGCTGTATACCACGATCTTTTACGTGCAATGGTGCCAATGACTGCCAGGACTGGAGCGATGAAACAGAAGAAGCTTGTCCCTGTACCGATCAAGAATACCGATGCTCGAAACCACCTGATGTCATTACGCCAGGATCATGCGTTCCCGTTGAGTGGATATGTGATGAGGACAGCATTTGGGATTGTCCTTTAGGTAAAACTACAAGCCCAACCCCGCTAATTTTAAAAATGGTACAATATGTAGTTATATACAGCACTTAACTGACTCAATTGCATTTAAGGTGATGATGAAGCTAACTGTACCCGCAGTTTACCAAATGCTTCTTCCCGTAATGGGCGTTCCTATCGCCTGCGATCCAGCAAAACTTAAGGTTAAAGAAGCAATGAAATTAAATGAGAACGAGGATATTTCTAAGCCTTTATTATACTGATGTTAATAGCTTATCACAACGCTGTTTTGGTCTTCGTATGTCTGGCAAATGTTAGATGAATCAAAAAACGAAAAAATAATAAAACGGTTCATGTTTTGGGTTTTAGCAGTAGTTTTATTTGAAAGCTTCTCTTAGTTCTTCATAAACTCACCTTCTAACGTCCACACGCAAAACATTTTGCAGTATTTCGCTTTTTTATTCACGGTATATTGAGTATTTAGAAGAACTTCTGAAGTGGAGTTTTTGAACAACAAATAAAGTACCGCACCAACGGTTGTGAGTCTTAGCTGCATATACCAACAAGCAAGGACGCTTGAAAAAATGCATTGACTACAAGCTAGTATTCCAAAAACTCGACCAGACATTGGAAAAATAGAGCAATTAAATTTTTATTCAGTAGATGACTACCACGTTCAATTTCTGCTACACTCAAAAAGAAAATTAGGGACATTAAAAAGATTCAATAGTATACATTAACTGCACTTGTAATACTTAGTCAAATTATAATAGTTATAAACAACTAGTTTGATGGTAAAGAAATACCGGATACCCTCCAACTACTGAAGCCTTGATACCTGAACATAGAACGATGGAAAAGCGTTGTTGAATGTCCGTTGTTCCCAGATTTGAACAAAAATTAACAGGTGTCCCGGGCAGCTTTGTTTTTTTTCTTTAAGTGGCTGATAGCTGAAATGTATACATACTTATCATTATGATGTTGACAACCTTGTATTATGAAGTATTCGCCTTCATTTACATTATCTATAACGATTGGGTCAGTCTTTCAACAAGCCAGGTAATTACATAAATGATCGACCACTAAATGTGGTCAAAAGTTGGAAAACTATAACGTGCTTATCTTATGCTTGACACATATAATAGTGATGACAACGCATTTACGTCTTCCATACATATCATATTTCAGACAAATACGGTGGTGTACAATGTCTTCAGTTTAGTAAAAAAAATACAGTGCCTTTGGCAAATGCATGTACTTCTATTACTCCGACAAGTAGGGTAAAAAATGAAGCTGTGTTTGCTAATCCCTCTTGCGTATATTGTAACTACGTACGGAAAGGCCTGCGATCCGGATTTTGTAAGTTGACCAATATTTCAAAGCACCATTTTTAAAATATTGATGTAATAAGGACGTATTTGTTTCAGTTCGACTGTGACAACGGGTACTGCATTCCTGATTCATACCTGTGTGACGGTGACAACGACTGTGGAGATGGAAGTGACGAACGGAGAGAACACTGCCGCCCATGTGATGACTCAGAGGTATATTTGAAATGGGTTAGACTATTTTTCCGGCAGTGCGCATCTACCATTTACCAAAACATTTGTACTCATTTATCCCATGTACCACTACACCTGGAGTAATATTTTAAAAAATATGTCAATAAAATTTTTTATTACGCTAACTTATTGTGCACGATGAAATTATAGTAGGCAAACGGGTCATCGACGAATTAGACGAAATGCGTTTTGGAACGTTGAAAATATAGATGCTGTGTTTGATCTAATTCTCTATAACGTCTACGTTCTTCGAGTATTCTAATCAACCACATCCCTTTACCTTTCAGTTTCAGTGCGACAACGGGAGGTGTATTCCGAGCTTTTACGTGTGTAATAGAGAAGATGACTGTAAAGATGGAAGTGATGAGCGACCGGAAGATTGTCCTCCTTGTACAGACGGAGAGGTATGTTCAAATTGTAACGTTTACAGGGAATTTATTAGAATAATATGTTACTAAACTGTTTGGAATCATAAATACTGTTCCCGTCACCCTAGTTTGAATGCGATAACNACGCACGTCTCTGTGACGGTTTTGACGACTGCAAAGATGGAAGTGACGAAAGAGGAGAAAATTGCCTTCCCTGCGCTGAGGAGGATGTATGTAGTCGCGTTTATAAATAATTGCATTTTGAGTGCCAGTTTAATAAATTGACTAAAATCAATCGAAATATTCAAAAGTTCACCTGTGAAAATGGGAGGTGCACTCCCGTATACAACATCTGCAACAACTATGATCACTGCGGGGATAATAGTGACGAGGTTGATTCGTCCACAGGAGAGTGTCCAGCATGCCCTGACAGTGCAGTAAGAAACTGATATTGGCTACTACAGTTAAACATGTCCATCCATTGCGTTTTATACTATTTTTGACAATACTAGTTTTCTTGCCCCGGTGAACACCGCTGTTTACCCCAATCTTTCACATGTGATGGCTTCCAGGACTGTCTGGACGGAAGTGATGAAAAGGAGGAAGTGTGTCCCTGTACTGATAAGGAAGTGAGATGCACTAAACCACCAGGTACTGTCAAACCTGGAGCTTGTATTCCTCTGGATTGGATATGTGATGAAGATGGCATTTGGGACTGTCCCTTAGGTGAGATAACAGAGGAAAACTCTTATTGATTTTATAGTACCCATTTTATAGTATAAATTTTCTACGATAATGTTTTACAAATGCATTTTTTATTTTTAAGGTGATGACGAAGCCAATTGCACTCGCAGTTATCAAAAGGTTCCGAGCTATAAAAGTCGTTTGACGAAGCTGCCGATCAACAAATTTTTCAAAAATTCAAAATAGCAAGAGAATAAAAATATTATAAATAGTGCATTTTGAAGACTGTAAGCATTCGTTAAGCGATGTTCGTTCCCTGATTTATGTCGTATTATTTTGCAATTCATTTACTGTGATTACATGCATTCAAGATTTTTTTTACATTGTTTGAACTTACAAAAGAAAAAGAAAATTTGTTGTCTGAACATTGTAAAATTGTGCCGTAAGTAAGCCCCAGATGTATACGATTACTTATTCAGGATTTTTTTTACATTGTTTGAACTTACAAAAGAAAAAGAAAATTTGTTGTCTGAACATTGTAAAATTGTGCCGTAAGTAAGCCCCAGATGTATACGATTACTCGATAGGTATAAATGATGTATTCATCTTTTATGATCTAACTTAATTTTTTAAAAATACGGCAAAATTCTGGAAGTGCTGTTTACAGGCAATGGTGCAAAATTCATTGTTATTTGTTTTAATGTATTAGGCTTTTAATTTTGTTCATGGCAGAAATTGGTAACGTTTTATTTTAATAACCATAAAAAACAAGGAGTTTACTATTTTGAAAACGTCCAAGGCTGCGTTATCTCATATCATAGACGTATTATACCGCAACTTAATATAACAACAAAATAATAAATGAAATACCATCTAGTATGTTCAATAACGTACACTAACGTCATAGGATACATCCAAAGATATATATATATTGAATAGTACAGATTAAGTGGAATTGTGTACGACCAGTTTCGTATGGAATGATTGAGTTGAGTTTATCACGTAAATTAATGTGCATATATATGTACGTTTTACTATTTTGAAAACGTCCAAGGCTGCGTTATCTCATATCATAGACGTATTATACCGCAACTTAACATAACAACAAAATAATAAATGTAATACCATCTAGGATGTTCAATAACGTACACTAACGTCATAGGATACATCCAAAGATATACATATTTAATAGTACAGATTAAGTGGAATTGTGTACGACCAGTTTCGTATGGAATGATTGAGTTGAGTTTATCACGTAAATTAATGTACATATATATGTACGTGAATCATGAAACTCAGAGGTGACATCATGTTGTGAATGGTGTGCATGATTAATGCAAAAATAGAAGATATTGTTCTTTTACATCATCCGCTTACTTGGCAAAACTGTTCGTAAAGTTTCAGCACGAGTTGTGTATGCGTCTACAGAACAAAACAGTTGAACAGAGCAATTCCATGTTTCTCCAAAAATTAACTTTGTTCATGTAAATAGAAGTCATGTATGCACTGAAAATTGTAATTCGAACTACCAGTGGTGACGAATGTAGACTTATGGTAATCCAGCGCATATGTAAGAGCACTTTTAAAATAATTGCATTTTTTAATATGTGAGTAATCATTTATTATTTTCTTTGTAGGTAAGCCTTCATTTCTTTGTTTGCCTTGCAAACAAAAAAGCAATGACAAACTTTTTTCACGGCAATACATTCGTCATCTTTACCAACTGAAAAGCAGTGACGGCTACCTGCTTACCTACA
>JAHZNE010000210.1:0-15122 GCA_027744055.1 Callyntrura sp. NNG-2020 | reverse complement strand
AACTGTAACTGACTGGCAATCTAACCTAATATACAAGCTCATTTCATGTTTCATTTCATACCAACATGCGGCTAGTTGTCTGTTGTTTTTCACAACAGATAATCATGTACCTTAAACTTTTTAAAATCCCAAGTCTTTGGAGTAAACACCATTACAAGCTTATTTATCATTGCATTTTAAAATGATGTGCACTAAAATGCTGCATCGTATTATCGTTTTAGGGGAATATTGTTTTTAACATTTAGTTCGCCCTCAACTTCAACGGAGTTGTGCCATTGCTTCTTATTGGACAAACAAAATAAAAATTTTTAACATTTTGAAAACGCGTAAAAATAATTATGATTTTTGTTCAATATATCCAGTTAAGAAGACGATTTATTATTAAACTTTTAATATTAAATATTGTGTGTGTTTTATTTCTTACAGTTTCAACCGTTAAAACCATCTGGTTAATTAAATACACTAATGTACCCACCCGCCACCTCTGTACTACAGTCTAGCCTTATTTCTCGCAATTTTTCGTCATCCTGTTTTTTGCTGTCGTGATATATCAATTCATTTTACAAAGTAAAAGTCAGCAGCCCCATTACATTTTTTGCCGTGTTTTCTCGGCTACTACTATTGCCTCAAGGCAATGAAGGGGGAAAGGGAGCTACGCAGAACCATTCCGCAATACTACATTTATTGTATCCCATCCTCATCATCGCCGCCGTGCTTGCTCGTCCCAAGTTTCATGGACCTTTTTACCTTCTAAAAAATTCGATTACCTTTCTTATCGCTGGTAATAGAGATGAACATGCTAACCGTATAAAAAGGAGTAAACAACTGTGGGAATAAAGTAAACTTGTTCATCTACGAACACCAGCTCATGCGCCTACCCTAACATGTATGTCTTGTGTATATATGCTCTCATTTTATTGATAAAAGCGTAGCGATGTAAAGGCAACATCTTCCAAAACTTTGTTGTGCGTTATAACAATAAAACTATTATTATTGTTATTATCTGGATTAGATGAGCCTTTTATACAACAAATTCAGCACCAGAGCGAATGTACGACGTAAATTTGGTCTTTGCTCACAAATGACCTCAGGCAAGATTCGTAGTAAAATAGCGTGGAATCATCATCGTCATCCCTCCTTCATGTTTTTGCAATATCCCCCAACAAACGTGCGGCTCATGCAACAATATATGTATTAACATATAAAAAGTCATCATCATCATCATCACGATCAAATACAAATCAACATATACCTAGTACAGAGTGCTATTATGCTATATTACACAAACGTTACACAAAGTTTGCAAAAACAAACCAATAACATAAATGAAACACACAGCTTAGCTTATTGTGTAGCGTTGTTGCCGTTTGCATCAACGTTTCAATATTATTATTCCTCGTATTCCAGCAAATAAATGTACCAATGGCGTACACACATCCGCGTATATCTATTAAAGTTGGTATAATATATTAATGTAGGTATCACTCTATTCCATTGTACACAGGGCATGCTCAGAAAACAACGAGAAATTTCGTTGTACTTTCAGCAACGAAATGGAAATTCCTGTTTACTGCTAATGCACTCATGAGAGAGGATGAACTCAACTTCACGACGAAAACAAATTGTGTGTACACATCCCATACAATATAAGTTAAACTTATGTATATATTTGTTTTTCCCGATTCGATATTTTCCCTATGAAAATTCATCTCTCAAGATATTTACTTATTTACCCAATACAAATATTCTCCATGAAATTTAGCAATATAGCTCCCAGTAATGTATATCTCCTCCTTACATCTTTCCGACAATTTGGTTCCTTTTATGCGAATTGCCATTGTACATTACGGCGAAGTAAATTAAAAGTGAAAATCATTTGAAGCATTTGGCCAGCGGATATGAAAGAAGATTACCTATATACACCACAAGCCACAAGCGAAATATGAATTCCAAGTATCTACGTTCTCAGTATTCTATATTTCATGAAATCCTGTTGTTCATTAATTTTGGTTAGGTATGCTTATATTGCAAGTTATGGCAATCCCCCAGTTTGCAACGTAGTTGCCCACGTATAAGTGCGAGAAAGCGGCATTGGCTGGGCCTTTTATGACAATCCCCCGTGAAAACAATATACCCATTGGAAAAGTTAATATACCTTGATAACAACAACAGCATTAATAATACATTACAATGTCCTTGCCTTTTTCGTATCACCGTGTGTGTATGTATGTACCGTTCACATTAGTGTCATTTTAATTCTAATAAATTCCTGTTCTTAAGTCTTCTTTAAAATAAAACACATATTGTAGGAAACAGTGATAAAACAATTTCCAGTTGGTGTCCCATTTACATAAGATAGAAGGCCACACAGCAGTGTAGGAAAGACAAAGTGAAAGGATCTGAAATAAAGTACAAAGTTCTCACACAATGTGTAACACAATGCTCCGTCTTTTCCCGTTGTTCGTCTTTCCTTTCCTCTTCTAATTCCTCTCTTTCCTTTCTGTATTTCGAGAGGAGAGAGAGCCAAAAGCCAGAACTGTTTAGCAACTAGAGCGAAAGAAAAAGAGAGCAGTTGTGCTTACACGCCGTAATATATGCCATCATCATGGAAGTAAAGAACGATATGGTTATAAATGTCCATAGTCCATAATAATATTTACCCATGAATGATAGATAATGTGTCAGCTTATAAACTTGAAAAAAACTACGTCGTTTCTTCTTCCCTTTACTTTTCGGCCATTCCATGTACTATGCTACTCCCTCCCCACTCTCCCCTTACGTAGGCATGTTATACTATATTGGTCGTATTTCGTATTACAGGAAGAACGTATTATGTTTCCATGTATTATGCAAGATACTAGATACCCCATGTTACATCATCTCAGCTCCGGCGTCATCATCGTCAACATGACGTGCTTGTAACAAGCATAATAATATGAAGTTTAAGCCTAAACTACTCTAGCGTCTCGTAAATATGTAGGCATGCATGTATATATTTTACTTTGCGATATCGCATACACATGGTCTGAAAGAAGTATCCAAACAAAACGTAAGCCGAGTGGCAGAGAGAAGTACTGCGGACTGCGCGGAGCGGAGACATGACCGGATATGACTGTGCTACGTAAGAGTGCGATGTGGTGATAATGATGATGATGAATAATGACCATCATCATCATCATCATTGTTCTATTCTATATGTGCTCACTTCACAAAAATAGCGAATGATTTCGTGGCCTTAAAATACCTATATGATGCTCTGTGTTATGAGAGCGGCTGCAGGATGATGATAGAATTTGATTTAAATGAAGCCGAATTGTATACTCTTGCCTGTTCCCTTTATGGCTGTTATAATAATAGTTTAGCTGGTAATATAAAGCCCACCAAAATAAAATTCTGGTGCGTCGTAGTTGATAGCAAAGTTATTTGGCAATAAAACTTGTACCCTTGAAAATTCAGAAGCTGTACGGAAACCTGACAAACCGTGGTTTATTAATAAAAAAAGTTCATGACCGCAGTATAAAATGGTTTTTATGGGGTGTAACGGGCTTTGGACAAAAACGGACATGGCAGAAAAATATGCTTATAATATGTTTATACTAAGCGCATTTGTATTTACTCACCGACTTTTATTTTGCCACAATAAATTGTTTTTTTTTCATTAAAGCCATTTCTGACCGTAGTCGGGGGTAAACCCATGCCGTTATAAACCATTTTATACATTTTTTATCAACACCCCATTTTGTCATATTAATCCATTTTTTTTGCTAAAGCAATGTCTGTGGGAAATGCTTACAGTTAGTATTTTGAAATGATCATGAGTTGGCATTTTTATTTTCGCAACTTGTTATTAGCAGATTCATCAGGCAGCTATCATCATAAAGACGCCGTGAACACATACAAATAGAACACACATAAGCAATTCTAGGTTTACAGACCTCTTAACTGACATGTGCCTCCATAAACAGCTCCAACCAAACAACAAACTTCCTATATCTGTATCATGCCTGTATCAGTCCCAGTAGTACCAGTTTTGTAACAACCAGTGAAAGTTATATTTATCCCACGTGTATTATCATCTTCAAGCTATCATCATCACAATTCCGTGTGCCAAAATGGCAAGTAATTATATCAAAAAATAATTGCAAAGTTGCAAAAATACTTGCCATTTGTTTGTTTGCCCTCATCCATCATGTTTCCCCCTTTCAATGGTTACTTAAATGGTTGGGGATATGAGAAAAGTAACGACACAGCGTTATAGTGCTACCACTACCTAAACACGCATTATTTTTAGGATGACGGTAATCAGACACTCTTTGCATTTAAAAAAGGAAGAATATAAACATGTCTTTACCTCCATCGTCATTATGATGTTGTTGGTGGGTGGGTAGTTCAGTGCTCAGTGTTTTCCACACTTTGCATACGATGTTTCTGAACACACCATGCTTCACGAATTCTCTTTTCTTTGCTTCTCATTATTTTACAGGATATGCCCCGGGCACAAAAAAAGCAAAAAAGGAGGCATGGCCTTCTACGTAGCAAAACAACAACAACAACATTCTTATTATTATTACTATTATTATTATTATCGTCTTCTTCATCATCATCATGATCATCACTACCGTGAAAAGCACATGAACTCTCGTTTGCTTTTGCCTTCCTTTCCGTGTAAAAAAAATCCTGGTTTTATCGTCGTCTTTCTGTAGTAGAAACTCTCGTTAAGCATAACAGCGTAGATTTAGAATGTGTGAATGTGAATATAAATATGTGTGTGTGTGTTTTGTTTGTATTCCTGACCAAAGACTACTACCATCTCTTACTACCACTTTTTTTACAGAATATTTATGAACTGACGAATGAATAGGAGGGAACCAAAAACTCAACCAGGCAGGCATATTTAGTAGGTATTACGCCGTATAAATAACGGAGGGGGCAAAGTCGGAAAAGCGAGAAAATATGGTTCTTCACGCGTATACACGGCAGCTTTACTTTGTGAATGAGCGTGTATTCAAATGTTTTCTCTCTGCTCGTATATGGTGTGTGTTCAGTTGTAATTGTAAGTAACAGTGAAATGAGAACGCCAAAGGGAAGTGTTTAACGAAACAACATGCAATGCTACATGTTGAGATCTGTACACCCCGTACCCACACACATGCACACACGTCGGGGTTTTTGAGATACACATACATGTCTACCGTTTGTATTTCATCGACTTGGACACAACACAAGCTGCTACAAGCTATATAGTGTTATGAGCACATTGTAACAAGTCGGAGAGCTTTTACTTGCTGGATGAACTTCTTTGGGTTTATTTATTTCGTTGTAGGAAGCTTGGCAGACAGAAATGTTGTAGGCATAAACAGATACAACAGCGTGCATTCTGCAGTTGGTAAATATATTAGAGAAATATGAGAATATCTGGCAGGGCATGTCTTGAAAGCGTTATTTTTCGATGTATTGTAAGGTACATCATGGATTATGGTGGTTGTGTTGTTACTTTGTTACTGACTCCGCCGCCACCGCCGTCGACCTCCACAAGAAAGAAAACACAACGAGAAGAGCCGATGCAGAAGCCGAATATACGTTTTACGCACAGAAAACGTGAAATCAAAACGGTGCGCGGCGGTGTTATTTAATAATGCAGAATGCAATGATGTTGGTTTAAAAGACGCTGTTACTTTCCATCATTGCAGTAGTTTAGACGAAGAGGGTTCATACATTCTTTAATGCACCAGGGATGTTTACACTGTGCGTAAAATAAAAATGGAGGAAATTGTATTTGAGGATTCTCTCAAAGGCTGTTTCTCTCATTTTTAGTGTAATTCAATAAGCGTTCGTTGATTGTAAAAGCGGGAGTGGGAGAGATGCTGTAGATCTTTGGATCTTGAGTGCATAGAAGGAAAGTAGGGGTGTAAATGTCGTAATGCTTTCCGCAGGTTCGAAATTCGATTTTGGGGTACCCACATTGCATGCCTTCCGATTCTGAGAAAAAGTGTTGCAGGAGACGTTTTTACCGAGCGATCGACGATGGGATGGGACAAACTATTTTTTTTTTGGTTGACGGGATAAATGGGCACCACGAACAAAAATTTGATCGAGAGAGACTAACCAGTCAGCTAAAAACTTTTAATGCAATATGTCATGGTACGTCAACCAAAAATGTTAAATTTTTCTATTGAAAAATTCTATTCTCAGCTCATTTGTAATGCATTTGACATTTTAGATTTCTAGTTGTAAATTTGCTTGACGTCATCTATTATTACCGTTATAAGCATGTATTTTCATTGTCATGAACTGTGTGTAATACAAGGACGTGGCCTGCGGTTTTATCATATTCAAGAAATATATATATATATGAAGCAAGTCGTTATAGCCAAAATGAATTATATATAAGAAAATTCCAGGGAAGCTTTCTGTATTTTTCCACAGTTTGAATGAAACTATTTTTGTAGTAGTTTGATATTTTGTATGAAAAAAATAACAGGGGAAGTGGACAGCGGACAATGAAAAACTTTTTAAACGGAAAAAAACTGCTCGTAGAAAACAACAAGGTGGATTCCCGTGGATTGCTATCACTTGCCCTTTCATAGAAAAATGGAAGAAAAACATTTTTGGTGAAGGAAGGGCGGACTATGTTTTCCTATGAAAAATGCAAGTAAACTATTTCTTCAGAAAAAAGGTGTGTAGCTACAATTCCCCTGTGACTCAGAAAAAATTCTACAAGGTTTTTAGGTGTACACGATCTGACTCCCTTATTATTAATCTCATTCTTAACAGCGGCGACACGTCGGTATATTTTTATTCATCGAAACAAAACATCCACGGAAGTCACATTCCAAAAAAGGACCTTATCACCACCAACTCAACTCTAAATATACTTTGTGTGCCTCCCTATGTCATATCTATATTTCCCTTTTTAAACTTCTCAGAATGTTTCTATCAACAAGAAAGGAAGAAGAGGGAAATGAAATGGCATTGTTTACTTGTGAAAAAGAAAATTCCAGAAGGATTTTCTTCCATTCTGAATGCATACTTTCTAGAAAGTGTGGCGTTCTGGAACAATTTTGCCCTGGGTCGTGTAGTTCGACGTAGTAGCAGCCGTCGTCATCGTCGCTGTGATTACACTTTCCTACCGCATTTCTCCACTCGTCCTCCGCCTCTTCCCCCTCCCCTACTGCGTCGTACTCTCGTGTACCGAATGGTTTTTTTCACTTTATGAATAAAATACTATATATAACCCGAGTACCTCCCTAATTTATAAGGCAAACCAGACTAAACATTTGCCCTTTCTTAACTACTACTACCACCACCACCACTGCCGCCGCCACCACCACCATCGCCATTCTAGCTTTAGCTGGAAAGGAAGAATGTGAGACAAACTTTTACTACCTCTACCACTCCTACTATCGCGGCTACTACAACAACAACGGCGTGTCTGACTTCTCTGCTTGCTTTCAGGAAAAGGGAAAAACAGGGAAGACAGAGAGAGAAAAAATAACGCGGAGAAAAAGGGTTTTCAGTCTGCTGAATTACAAACGAGAAGTAGTGGTGGCGGTAATAGTAAAGTTGTTGTAGTGTCGTATTTGGTGGAGAATGGTTCGCTGAGAGCAAAAAGTAGGACACAAGACTCTGATGAGTACTTTGTATACAGACATTATTTACGAACTTCATCCTCACGGATAACGTGCTTATTTTAGCCCTGTAATACGTTCATTTTGGCTATATTAAAGAAACAAAATATGTGTGTATATGTGGATTCATTTTCTCTCTTTCTGTTTATACCCAACAAAATGAATTCCTCTCTCTCTCTCTCTTTCAGACACACACTTTTGCAGACAACACACACACACACACATGCTCACACATAAACACATCGCATAAATGTCTGAGCGAGGTGGCAGAGTGGCAGAAGAAATACCGACATAAAACAGAGGAACAGCATAGCATGAACACACTCTCTCAGAGAAAAAGTGCACGTCTGCATGCTATTCTCTCTATTTGTAAAACTTCTCTCTTGAATTGTTCCTTTTTTATCCTGTCTCGTTCTCTCATGCACCACACACATTTCTGGTATCAACTTTTTAGTGGTAGTGGCGGTGTTATTGGTCTAGCTGGAGCTGGACTATTTTTTGTGTACAACAAAAATCTTACGATTATTTCCTTCATCATTTACTACTACGCTCTACAACTCCTGCTCCAGAGCAGGGCGTCTGGCGTTTAGTGTTTTTCCAAGTATTCCGTATTATAGTCTGCAGTCTGCACACATACACACACATACAACTAGAAAAGAGTAGCACTTTTTTAGCTGTCGTACTCACTCAATATTGCATTGCCACACAGAAGTGGTTTGGGTAGACGGGGAGACGAGGAGAAGTTCTTGTTGGTTTGTAGTAGTAAAGTAGTAGTAAAAGCTGCGTCGTCTCTGGTGCTTTACTTTCGTGTGTGTATGCATTTATCTATTGGTATGCCGTTTCTACATGAAGAGATATTCATATAATATTGTATGTAGATAGAGACAGAGAGAGAGAGAGAGAGAGAGAGAGCGAGAGAGAAGAAAATGCTAGGCATATTAGACGTATTAAATGTATGAAAAGGAGCTAGAGAGAGACAAGTAAAAGCAGTTTTGATTCTACTACTACCTCGTATGCATGTACCTCTCTCTCTCCTTGCAATTTTTTTTAGTTTTTTTGTGCGCCTCGTCTTGGTCGTTGTTGTAGTCTGTGGTTGTACGTACGTCGTACGTACGCCAATGTTTATGTGTGAGTATCGTAACGTATCCCTTTCTCGTGATCATACTGATCATCATTGTCTCTCTCTCTCTCCTAATTTTTCTCATCTGTGTGTGCTCCTGTCTTCAGTGTTACTGCTGCGGCGGAGAGTGACTGAGAGAATTTGAACGGTGTTTTTATTCTGTTTATCCATCCACCAAACAATCCGGTTGTTGTTCTTCTTTAGCTACTACTCCACTCAAAAGTATATACATACACACCACAAAAAATAGAGAAAAATAAAAACCAGAGCAGGAGAGATACGAAAGGTAAAGTGATGTGATGTGACTTTGTGGCAATTTGTGTTTACAAACGAAAAGTAAAAAAACACCCGAGAGAAAGACTCCTATGAGTACGTTTCTTGTTGGCTATATTTATAGCGAAAGATTACATACATACTTGCCTTGTCTGGTTGGACTTTTCTCAAAAAGTAGATGTTATCAACAGCACCTTATCAATCAGTGTGAACGGAGGAATCGGAAGTGGAGCTGGCTAATCAGAACAGTCAATAATACGGCGAAATACACACAAAAAAAGAAAACACTGGGGTATGTACATCTATATATAGATGCAGCGCAGCGTTAAAATAACTTTTATCCGTAGTAATAATCGACACGAAAATGTATGTATGTAGAGAGAGAGAGACTTGCAGACATACATGAATGAAATTTTGTAGCCGAAGAAATGTGCATCATTTATATACGTGTACTACACTTTCATTGATCTTGATTAACGAGGAAGTTGTTTCGGTGAAAATCAATGAAACGAGATTTGGAAGAAACTAAAGAATGATTTGAAACGGGGGTTAGTGAGATTGCTAAAGAGAGAAAAAAAAACGTTTCGGGTTTTTTTAGAATGCGAAATCATAAACATAAAACAGATCAGTAGTTGTTGCCGTGCTGCAAAAAGATAAACTGGCGGAGAAAGATTTATGAAGTACAACATTACCGACAACACTGACACAAACAAAAAAGTGTTTGTCTTCATCAAACCGTGTTCTTGCGGGATGCTCCTGTGTGTATAAAAATAAGGTATATCGTCATTCACTATACTATTTACTACCGTATATTCCCATATAGAGCTCAGGAAGGAGTTCATCACTTTCCCTGGGGTTCACGCCGGGCTCGAGATAGTACCTGAGGTACACATTTGACGTCTTTAATTGCGTAATCGTAACCACAATTATTTTACGCTTGAGTATCCCCATTTTTTGTATTCACACAGTGCATTTTGGTTTAATGGGTTAGATTTTAAATGGGGAGATAATTAAAGAGAAATCCTCGTGGGAAAAAGATATGAATAAAGAATCATACGTTCATACGTATTACCGTATTTATTAGAATAAAACGAAACCTGCTTGTCAAATATCCCTTGAATTTTTCATTGTTTCATGAATCTCCCAGCAAAATGACCCGCGCGGTATGTAAGAGACCTAACCCAAGTATTTTAGCAGGATTGCTCCTTTCCATTTCAGCTGTACGAAACCTAGCAGCATAGTATACGGGAATATACGGTATTTGTCTTTTTTCTGTGTTTTGACTTAAAAGCATGCGAGTACGCAACACAGTGAAGGTTCACGCAATTTTTTGGGGAGTAATGCAACTGTGAGAAGATAATATATATTTAACAGCGAAAATACGGGTGAAAAAGCTGTTTGTTTATTGTTATTTATCAGTGGGGTATTTTTGTGTAAGATTTACAAAACAGTTTATTTTCGTGCCCCCATTTATCAGCAACGTAACTGAAGGCCACCACGCATTCTGTAACGTTGATAATCATATAGATGTATAGAGTCAATAGTGTCTGCGTGAACATAGCAAAGAGAGTAACGTGAACGTGACTAAAAATGTAAAAACCGTTGTTGGTGTTGAACACACATATAATTTCCACTTTTAAAAGCAAACCAAAACAAGCCAGACCAGCAGCATCCTTCTCTTGGCATACATTTTTTTGTGTGGCAAATTACGGAAAATGGCAGATTGGTAAATGGATGTAGTACATATTCCCTCATCATCATTATCGTTATTTTCGTCACCACAAAAGAAAATTAGTGCGCACTGAACTAAATTGCATCGAACGTACTATCTGTAAGTAGCTATAGGCGTATATGTAAGTGAGTGTGACGCTCAGGAAAAATCACTCTCAACGTAGAAAGTGCGGAAGAAAGAAAAATTTTTTGCTCAGAAAGTATCATCGTCTTCAGTGTCTTCATTCTTGACTCCGGGTGAAGTGCCAGGTGAAGTTGTGGCAGTGACGACGACGTGGAAAGATCCATTGCGTTGTTGTTGTTATTGTTGACGAATGACGAATGCGCTCATTTTTTTCTCACGGTGCTTACTCTGAGAAAGAGGATATACTAATGGCCTCATAATACTAATATTCACCAATAAATTGTGCAAAAAAATACCACACTGCGCGATGCTATCTTGCTGAAAGAATGCAGATATTCACAGATAAATTATCTCATTCCCGGCCTGTTTATGTGTAGTGTGTGTATATATACCAAGTACACGCAAACGTTACATGATGTGTTGAGTCTGGATATGGACTTGGTCACCATAATCATTTCATTTTTTCTCGCCGTCATCATCCACAACAGCAAAACTTTCATCGCCCCATAAATGATGGTAAGAAATATACCGTGTGAAATCTATGCATGCGTATGCCTATTTTTCAATATCCATCCATTCATACATTCATGCATGCACATTTGAATATTGTACGACACGTATTGATAAATTATATAATAATCTTATTTTGCTCAAGTTAAGTTATAACAAGGAAATTCCTGCCTGCTTCTCTTGTAACCTGTATTGTTTACTAGGTAGAGTGGTTTAATGACCATTTCCCTTTTACATGCACAAGTAGAAAAAATTTCATGAGAATTCTACTTACTCAATATTCTCATTCAAGAAAAACATTTTCACTATTTTTTCTTCAATTACATATACTGCTCAAACGTATTCCCAATACCTACAAAGTCGTACTGGTCATTATTTTAATTTATGTTTTGTCATGTTTTGTATGGTAACTCTCTTGTACAAAGGATTAGCATACAGTGTACCATATAACACACATCACATGCGCTTTTTACTCTAAACACACGCGTCGCTGTCGTGTCTGACCGTACTTTTATTTATTTGTTCGCACATTCAGCGGCGTACTACTTGGTTGTCCAACAAAACACGACATGATAAAACAGCGTGATAATCAGTAAAAATGGAAAAGAGTGATGGTAGACGAGGATGAGAACGTTTTCACGGTTGAAGAAATATTTTGATTGTCTTTATAATTTATTTATAATGAATTATTATTTACCGCAAAGTTAACATTTTTAATGAGAAGTCATTGTTTTGCTACCATCTTCCCTTCCCTCCCTTGATTTCTTCATCTTTACCGGTTCTTGCAATTTGTGCGGTGTGAATTAATTTTTGCTTGCTAGTAGTGATGCTTATTGAGGGAGTTATCGCAGTTGCGAGGAAGAGTCACGAGGCATATTAATTTAAAAAGATGCTGAAATTTGTACATGCATGTAGAGGCACACGTGGAAATGCTCGATGAATAATTTACCAGTATGCATTGATATGAGATTTGTGAAAGGAAACAGATTTGCCCCAGGAAAATTTTCCTTCTCTGTTCGGGTGCAGCAATCGTTTATATGGAAGTAAGAGGCACACACGTTTGTACTGCGATAGACATGTCTTTGTTGCCTTATGTTTTTACGGGGGCAATGGGATAATAAATCACTTTCGTGAAAAATGCCCACGAGGAGAAAGGATGTCATATATGTGTATCTACTATCTACAATTTGTAAACGCGAAAAGCCACTCGTGGGAGGGAAAGGCATGGATAAGTATGCAATTAGGATAAGTAGACAGGTCAAAGTATCAGCAAGATTTCTCCGGCTTTTCATTGTTTACCGTAGAGGAAAACCTTGGGAAAAGAGAACAGGGCACTTATTTTGGGACTTAGCTGCACCTATACCAATACCTAAATATGCAAGCACGATAATTCATTTTTCCTGGAGCAAATGCTTGTTTTGGATGTCAAAACCATGCAAAAGAGGATAAAACTTGTATCAGCTTAAGTCCGTAAAAGAAGCCGATTCATACATCATAAGTCGGATCTTATTCCTGGTGAGATTTATATCAGAAAAAGATGTTTCATTAAAAGTAAAAAATTGGAGCCACCGGGCCCGGTCGATCTAATCTCTGGATCTGATGAGGCTAAAATACATACCAAATATAAATTGCACTGTCAACTGTCAACAGTGATAAAGCTGACTAAAAAGAAAAGCAAATGCTGGCTTTAAAATTGAATAGGAAAATCGAGATGAAGAAGGAAGGACACCGGTATAAACCAGAACTAGCTTGCGTAGCACTTTACATTGTTTACATGCTCATTACAACATGAAACATTATTAAATTGGTTTATCGCAGCGTCACATACATTCTCAAACAATTTTAAGCTTGGAAAAATCCCTTTGTAAAACTTATTTATTTTTTTATTCAAAAATATCCAATCAAGCAATTACTTTGAACTTTCGTACTTGGTATTCCGTATACTGATATTAATGCCTATATATGCTATATGCTGTTGTATATATACATTTTGTTTGTCTCTTCCTTACAATATACCACACAACCACACGTTTGCTGAAGCCGTTATTTTTGTGTTGAAAAAAAAATCAATATACCTAATCACTATTGTCG
This sequence comes from Callyntrura sp. NNG-2020, assembly GCA_027744055.1. Taxonomy (NCBI): domain Eukaryota; kingdom Metazoa; phylum Arthropoda; class Collembola; order Entomobryomorpha; family Paronellidae; genus Callyntrura; species Callyntrura sp. NNG-2020. The sequence continues at coordinate 1,645 of JAHZNE010000210.1, read as the reverse complement.
CAAAAGCTCTGGCATTGTCTGAGTTATTTAATTTATTTTTTGTGAGCTTTTGCAAAANTTTTGTGAGCTTTTGCAAAAAACATGAAACATTGTTTGCTATGTTGGGTCTTTTGGCACGCTACAAAGGGCAAAGTAAACGTTCGTTTGTGTGTACAGAAAGGATTAAAGAATCCATTAATTTTATGTAGCTTCTAATCGTCTTTACAGCTTATGAGCCCTAGCTAAAAAAAATCCTCCACACACACAGACACATACTGACTGACACATCGAGAGTTGATAATAAATACGGTGCATGTAACACGTTAATTACTACAATATCCGAACGAAAATGGTATATTACACATGTGCCATCTTAAGGTCTAGAATAGATGATGATCACGATGATCTCATGCAACCTCAACCTTTACATTTTAGCATATATTTCTCGTTTACTTCATTTCGTTATTTCATTATTCTAAAGAGATGATCAAAGTGTCCCTCCGCTAAGCACTTGCAAAAAATGCTTTAAAAAAATTTGGCAAAAATATATTATATATACGCCAATATTATTAGACAGGCCAGGCGAAATGAATGAATGAGAGTAAGAGACAGATAGACACAGAGGAAAGGAATGTGCAGTTTGGAAGAGAAAAGACACTTTCGAGTTATTTTGTGATTGTACCAGTTACTACAAGTACTTTTCGAGTTACGTGTAGGCCAGAAAAGTAGACAGCTTTGTGTGTACTACATGATGGTAATAAACTATAGCCAGCCTTCATGCATAATTCTTCGTCTACTTGTGTCGTCTTTGTGTATTTGCTTTAAAAATGGCATATTATTTTTGGAGCTTTGTGGTGGTTTAACGTAAGCACTTATTTGCTGCAGAAAGATAAGTCGATCTCATATTTGGATATGGGGTTGAGAATTGAGACTATATAGTCAAGAGAGAAAACTGTATTTGTAGTGCAAATGTGTAGAAAAGGATGTCTGCGTGCAGATCCAATAATACTCTTTTTCTTTGTAATACTCGGAACTCAAGTCCATTGATGAAGCCGAAAAGGAAGCTGTTGAAACTGGTGTGCTGACTCGTTCACTCGCTTTCTATGAACTTTAACGATATAAGACACTGTAAAAATTAGTGTGCGTAAAGAAGTCGTAATTCCTTTCTGACAACGAATATATTACTTACATACAAAAAAGACAAAAATGAATGAAATTCATGTAAATTACACTTATTTAATAACACTTCATGCAGACTTCTTCAGTTGAAATACTAATTTTCTTAACATACATTGACTGACATAGTGTATCATTTAAAATGAAGGGTTACGTAAATATTTTTAATTTCCTTTTTAGAGTCCACAGCCCGCCTTATAAAACCCTTTTGTTTACCCTCTGAAGTGGTATACCACTACGGTTTAATTTGAATGCAACAATGTTTGCTAAAGTCAAAAACACTTTGCTTTCATCGCAGCACACCGCAGCATCCCCATACATATTGCTGTTTGGTTAAGAGGACACACTTCTACAGAAGCTATCAATTAAACTGTGCCATTTTAATGATTTCTATTTAAGAATAATTTCCACCGGCTGCGGCTAAAAATTGTCCTCTCTTAACATTTACAACTTCATAAATACCCTCTTCAATTTTGATCACAGGGTTCTG
>JAHZNE010000209.1:0-34132 GCA_027744055.1 Callyntrura sp. NNG-2020 | reverse complement strand
TTCCCAGGCGGTTACTTACATACAATCCTTTTTGGGACATTTCTTATTGTGGACGTTCTCATTGTGATTGTTCACATTCGTCCGTGTTTGTACATGTACATATTTTTTGCCAAATAACGCTGCACAAACAATCGCGCATCACTTCAATATTAACAAAATAATGTAAGCTCATTCCATTAAATATAACTACAACCCCTTTCCTGTTGGCACGTCAACCATCACGTTTCACTTTACATTTCAAAGAACCAATATTCAACTTTTACACATTTTCGTATTCCCAAATGATTTCATATTCCCAAAGTGAAATTAAAACCAAGCACATTATTAGTGTTTTCCCCACTGTTTTCCCTTTCCTTTTGCCTAAAATCTTTTGAACATACGTGTCAATTAGTGGTTTGCATTTTAATTTAATAACGTTTTGGTTGGAAGACACATCTCAACCTATGCTATAAGTAATTATGATGCAGTAAAGTAGCATTAATATAAAAACGAAAGAAATAAGAAACAAGTTACCTACACCCTAATACTATGCCGGGTATTCGGTGTCCACACCCGAAAATATACAATATATGCAGTAGCACGTAATGTTTTCTTTTTCTACGAACCACGCATACAAAAGATAAAAGTGGAACTAACGCTCTTTGGTGATGACGCAAGTGTATGTACGAACGGTTTTGTGATAACTATGGAGGCATCATGAAATATATGAAACGTAAATAATGTGCAGTGGTTGACGTGGTCACATAAAGTGGTTTTAGTACACATTTTTTGATGATGCCTATAACAACTGACAGATTATTTGATTCTATCTCTACAGCTGAAGATGACCAAAGCGTCGACTAGGGGTATCCCTAGATAAAATTATCGCCCGTGTTACTATCTCAGACTTTCATGGCGTTCGTTATGTTTATGTACTTGCGTGCATAAATAGAGACTTATTTTCAGCTATGATGCAGCACATCAGGGAAAGTTGCTTATAACATGGACCTCCTGCCAAAGATGATGATGTTGATGATGATGAGACTTCCATCATCATTACTTTCTTCCCATTCTGTGAGTGCTTTCGGAAAAACAGGCGTAACGTTTGTAATGGGGCAATATTAGTTGGGTGGAGAAAAGTAAAAGCACAGAGAATATTTTACCTCCTGCCGCTTTGTTTTGAGTTTTATATCTTTTGGAGCATGATGATGAGCCAATACATGTGATGGGTGTCATTTCTTTTACATGTTCACATCACATCGTCCGCCTATTAATCACTCAGCAGTTGTTCTACGCGTATCCTGTGACGATGAAAACAAGGAGAAGTGTTGGTGGAGCGTAAACTCGCAGCTCGCTAGCTCTGCATCCTAACACAAAATGAAAGGGAAAATGGCACATTATGGTTCTTTGAAATAAAGGACAGTCAACGAAATATTTCTCGTATAATCAAGTTAATTTGTCGCTCGTTCCACGCTCGTCGCACGACTGACAACTACTGATAGTTATTATGCATTTCCACCGACGTGTTTCGATAAATTACATTTTTGGTGAATATTAAAAATAAGAAGTTTGTGTTGTCAAAAGCATTACTCTAAAACCGGTCGGCATTCACATTTTTAAAATGGAAAGCCTGAAAAGCACAATAGTTTAAGCCCAAATATTATCTTAGTAATTATTGTATTAGCATGGTTTTTGTAAATTGATTGGAAAATTAAAACTATAATCATCAAAGTTTTTGTAGTATTACTCTATGAGTCTTTAATCTATAGAAATTTACATATTTTGAAACACTTCATCATCAGGTTGTAAGATGAAATGACGAAAGGAAAATATATATCCAAATGGCTATAATGAATGTTGGCAATCCAAATATAGAAATTTCACATGTATCACATAATCACGTGCCATAAAATGTAATTTTAAGTTTGTCCCACGATTTAAAAGGAAAGTTTTATTTCAGTAATCTTGAAATTTAAAAACCATCAACGCAAATTTAAATGTAAAAAGTTTCACGTTCATGCACCATTATTTAAGATTTTGCATCGTTTCATAGGGAATTTTGTTTTTTTAAATGATACCATACCATATTCTACCGTGTGTTGTATATTCGGAAATTAAAAAAACTCATTAAACTTTAAATCAAATAACAAGTAAGTGAGTTGTACGAACTGAAATTACTTTCTACGCACAGAGATTACAAAACTGAACTGAAAAGGTTGCATATGGTGCAATGCAATTTTTTACGCAGAGAAACATTTTATACAAACATTACGACAAGTCTATACCTTATTCAAGTTGCATTACGGATTTATGAAATGATTTTCCTTCAACTTGTGGAGATAAGATATTCCCGACGCCGCCTTTGATACTCTTGTTCGGCTTTGAATGAGTATTCATTACACCTCCATTCAGCAAGTCTCAGACTTGTTATTATTTCATGGAGAAAGGATTTCGAAGGTGAAAGCTGGGAAAGCAAAAAAAATAATATTCCTGAGCTGAAAGTAAATGGGCAAACGTGTTCTTAATGCATATATTATTTCAACAAGACGATCTCCTGAGTAAAGATAGATGAAATGGTGATACTACCGCTTGTGGCAATAAATGTGGCGTTGGTTGGTATACCGTTCCTTTGTGGTACCATTTTATGTATGTCAGTAAGTGACCTGTAGTAAATGGAAATTGGCCATACATCGCCCAAAATAAGGAATATTTGTGGTTTGAGAAGAAAGACGAGTTAGAATGTGCGAGTGATGCATAACGTGTGTAGCAAGAGCTGTGCCGCTGCTGTGTCTACAATCTCCTTTCACGTAACTCTTTAAACGAAAATGTATGTAAACCTTTGGCAGATATGAAGGTAACAGCACATAGCTCAGTCAGAGTAGATGCGATTTGGTTTTACTGTAAGGAAAATAAAGAGCTTCTCATCGGGAAGGGAACGTTGATTGAATATATGATCAGCAGATCTCTGTGGAAGGGGTACAGTAAGATTGAGGCACGCAACTCGTTGCCTCTACCGCCGCTTGCTTTCACATTGTAATAATAGAACTTGTGCTCATCGATTTTGTTACTGTTTTATATTTATTGCCACTTTGTTCCTCTCTCTTTCCCTTGATTACTTTTTCTCAATGGATTGCCCGTGCTCACAGTTTTACAACGAAAGCTCGTGCCTTTCCTTGCTCCTTTCTCCATAAATTAGGTACATGCCCTCTGATCTTTTTAAGTTTGCTTTGCGCGTTTCTGGTACCTTACTTTACACCTCAAATGCTCATGCATTTTAGACGATTTTTGACTGCCATACCACTACTACTACCTTACCTGCTAACTGGGCGAACATTTAGGTATACCTGGAAGTATCCCACTGTTTATACAGTACAAGACATGTTTTATATTTGGGGAACTTGAGCATGTTTGCAAGTTTGTGACCCTTCATTTAAAAGTACTTTTCAAAATTCTCTCGATCACCCAACAATGCTATTTATGTATGCTGGCAAGTTCTCGATTGATAAAGATAGTTTCTTGTGAAACATTTTACAAATGGAAAATTGAACACGATTCACTATACGTGACCAATAATTTCAGCAATTCCTTTTATCTACAAGCTCAAACCGGATAGGGGAAGCTTTGCAAATGCTTGCAATTTGCAAAGTCACTATATAGGCGAAAACATGTATGGCTTTTTATTGGAACACGAATTTTCTAAACGTACTCCCATGATAAAGACGCTCCAGCAAGATGCTTCAAACATCCAGTAAAAGTTGGAGAAAAAAAAAACTTTTCTGGTGTTTGCCTACGCGTAATCGTTATCTTTGGGAAAAACCACTTTGAAGTTCCACAATATGATATTCTGAGCCTCAGGTCTAAGGACAACATGAAGGAGTTAATTGGAACAATACCATTTTCCAAGAACAATAAACTTTCATATAGAAAGTTGGATAACGAAACGTTCCTACAGCCATCGACATGACGACATGAGCGTAATGCAATACGGCCCAAACAGGAAGAACCAACGCCACCAACAATTACATGTGTACTACTGTCTACTTATAATAGCTACCGAGGGAGTTACAACTTTTCTGTTGCCATATAGCATGCATACAAATTTCACCATAATGCAATTTCCCTTGTTTTATTTGTCAGCCGTCACGAGAAAATTGTATAAACTTAACTCACATTTTTACCTATATGTGGACACGACATAATGGTCTATACTTATATAGCAATAAGTCATGCATGTGTGACATGGTTCGGTAATAACAAGAGCAGTTGAGCAAAATAATGTACTTGCTGTGTGGGAAGTAAATAGTCGGTATAGAAGACGTAAGACGACATGATTACATCATGCTAAGAAAGAGTCATAATTTTACGTACGCTAAAAGACCTACTTTCACTTTCACTGTACAACGTCAAGTCGATGATGGAATATATTATTAAATGAAAATCATTTGATATATTGACGATATAAGAAGGAACGCTGTTCTAGAAGTAGTTTTCTAATGCGCACTTGTGTCCCAAATACTCGATAAGGATAGTTGAATTTAAAACAAATGAGGAAGCTGAATCCTTTATAAATTAGGAATAAGGTGTTGCATTCAGAAACTGTAAGATGAAGAAGAAGAAAGTTGACGATGCGAAATGAGTCTATTTCTGAAATTGCTGTGATTATTAGCTAGCACTTTACACGAATTGCATTAGAGCTTCACATTTGTACTACTTTGGGTTTATCTATAAAACTATATGTTTTTCGTAACGGCATAGAAACCTGTAGTGGTAAATGTGAATCTAAACTGAAAAGGAAGGATGTTCGGATGTTGCATGGAGGAGCTAAATCATTAAATCATAAGAGACAGGGAAAGTGCTCAGTTTTTATGCTTTTGTTTGGACATTTTTAGGTATGTGTAACTTCGTTGTTCTCTGCTGCTCTGTGTAAATTCGCCTCACAGCGTTCGTTCGTATAGTAGGTACGATCTTCACAGAGATTATTTCAACCGTAGGGAAACGGTTGAAAGCTTTAGGGAACGCTATGCGGAAAAACGTATATATTTTACTGCTTTATCATATATAGTTTATGGGAACCGGGGAACAGACACATGACATAACATAATATTATATGCACATCAACAGGATAAGCTTCCGACATAATATCATTTTATTTGAAGTATTTCACTTGTGCTAGTTCTTGCGTATGATACAAATTTCATGTCATTTTATGGGAAGCAAGGCGGGATGGCTTGTCACGGAGCAAAATTTTGATCTATTGTTGTTGTACAGCACGGCTACAACTATCATTTGTAATGCACAAGCACATTATCCCTCGTTTAATGATGACAACCATCATTTTCCCCTCATTACTTCTAATATTTTTTTGCTTCAATTTCCATATTTTATTTACTGCTGCACAATGTTGTTAGATATGTAGTAAAGAGAATGAATATTGTTTTAAGCTTGCTGTTGTACCTAGGTCGTAGAAGGAGATAAATAAAACAAGAAAAACCTTTCAGAAAGCCGACCTAGTACTGTCTCATATTTTTCAAAGATTTTTTTTCCATATTTTTTTACTGCTTACATTTTTGGAGTGTTTTATTTTGACGTTGAACTGAATGAAAAGGTAGACGAACAAGATAGTATGCAGCACTTATTACTATTATGTTTGTAGTAGTATAATAATAACTCAACTTTGTATGAGCTTTGCCGTTGCCTATTTTACCGCATTATTTTTTAACTTGATGTTTGGAGAAATTGAGGAGTAAAAATGAATATAAGGTGATGCTGTCTGTGCACTTACATGTTGAAGCATACATAATGCATATATGTATCCATGAAAAATTGTAATCATACAAGCTGGGAAAGTGAAAAGAGTGAAAAAATAGAGAGCTTTAATCGTCCTACCAGCTCTCCTGTAGCTGTATGTGTTTATCTGTCTGTTTCGCATTGTCTGCGCATAACTGTAGGTATATGCTATATATATAAATGGTTTGCGGAATTATTTAAACATCAGAATGCCCAAAAACTACACGTTTGAGCGTCCATGCATGTCTTGCCCTTATAAAATGTAGGCATACTTTTCTTTATATATAATAATAAACCGGTAAAACCGATCTTGGGAAGTGACCCGATTGGACTAAATTTGAACTTAAATTGACCTGTCTATCCCCCGGCGGTAAATTTATACAGCTTTATATTTACACCACTTCCAACTATTAACCAATATTTCAATTACCAAAAACCCCATGATTCCAAGGTCATGTGCAAGCATTGTAAATTTGAACTTAAATTGACCTGTCTATCCCCCGGCGGTAAATTTATACAGCTTTATATTTACACCACTTCCAACTATTAACCAATATTTCAATTACCAAAAACTCCAAGGTATCATAATGAAAGTAACAATATATGACGCTAACTGACTTCAAAAAGTCGCAATAAGTATAAACCAATATTGGTCAAACGTTGTAAAACGTTAAAGTGGTGCATGTTATGCCCGTATTGGACACCTTTTCAATTTTTACCCCTTCCGCTTTCACCTGGGGGTTGCCATTGAGATTTCACGATCAACAACCTTATGAGATAAAATCGTTTGAATGTTGTTGCAAAATTTCAACAGAATCGGATAAAGTGTTTCCATGATAGTTGTCGAACGACCATATCGTTTAGGAAATCGTTGGTCAAACATCGGACACAATTTATCCACTTTCCATCCATCAATCTTATATAAAGTACTCCCTTCGGAGCACTTAATAACGGAATACCAATGTTGATCAACGCGCTACAATACCACTTCAGAGGATATGTTCTGTTGTTGTGAAAATTCATACTTTTCCCTCGGAGAAACGTTCCTTGCTTTCACTTGTTCCTCCATGTGGTTTTAGTATAGGATTTCCTACACTACAACTCGTGCGAAATCTATACAAACTGAAAACGAATTCAAAGAACATAAGCAAACAGTGTGTGTGTGTGTGTGCCTGTCTTTGCGTATTAGTTATAGGCGGGTACAAAATTCGGCCTGGGAAGTCTACTAGTCATTGCTGTTGTGAGTTGAGCATATCCACAAAAAGTATAATGGAGAAGCACTTAAATTATACCTATATTGGTTCCGTATATTAAAATACAAACTCCATACAAAAGAGAACATCAAAATGCTCATTATGTGAATACTGCACGCTTATAAGGAATACCTATACGTGCAAGTAATGGCAAAAATTCTGCACATTATAATACAGAAACATAGAAACTTTTCGCGATATTACTATGTACGTTTCATCATTTCCCCAAAAATATTCCAGTCTTTTTTGGAGAAAGAAGGAGAAAGAAAGAATATTTCGGGCGGTCTTTATTTTTGCGACTTTTTCTATTGAGAAAGCACAAGTGGAAAAGTTTTCTTCCTAGTCTGGAGTAAACTTCACATACAAAAGCTCTACATATCAAACCTGGGTATCATTTGTGAGAGCTGGTGTGTGTCGGGTGTTGCTAGTGTTTAGCATGGCAAGTGAACTGAAATGCAGAAATGCTTTCTTTTTTGCAAACATTAGGAAAATACATGCTTTCATATAGCCTGATTCGTTCCTTGAATACATGCTTGTTCGGTTTATTGGCTGTCCCTATACACTTACTCGGTTACTCGCGGGACTGCTGAGGAAAACTACTTTTATATAAAAAAAATGAATATTGTGAGCAGCTTAAAATTGTCGGAAGACGATAGAAAGCATGTACGCTTTTGTTAGCAGAAGGAGCGGGCACCCCCACCACCATCACACAGTACTTTCCATTATTGTAGCGAGGGAGGGAAATCGTATAGAAATAGAAGCCCTCGTCTTGCACAAAGTAATCTGCGATCTTGGAGAAAACAGGCATAGGTGAAAGTTGTAAGAAAGCAGATGAGAAATGAGTAGTTATAGTGGTAGCAGCAGCAGCAATGGCACTAGTGGTTGGTAACTATTGGAGAAATGGAGAGAGCTTATAGTTATATATATACAGACATACAAGCACACAAACAAAAATACTTATGTATGATACAGTGTTGGTTGGTGGTTGCAGTGCACTCGTGGTCTCCCTTTTTTTAGTACATGCCCGTGTGTTCTGGCTAGGTTGAGTGTTGTATGCAGGGAACCCAAGGCCCTGCTTGAATGAACAACAGCAGCAGCGCATAGGAAGAAAACCAAGAGAAAAGCCCGTGCTCCGTTCCTAGTATCAACACAGTATGGCTCATAATCAGTGGTCTGCTGCCTGTTGACCCTGTAATGATACTAATACTGCTGTCAGTGCCAGCTTTTATTCCTCAACAGTCAATATTATTAGCCACACACGGCCACACATTCCATTTCTCTCCCTTTCCTGTATTTTTCTCTAAAAAATGCCTTTCTTGTTTTAGTCATAATAATATCGTAAAGACGGTTTATCGTTCGACATATTTTCTCCGCGGCTCTCCGTGTTCTCACTGCTCTTATGTAAAAGGAGGGAATTCACAAGAGTTATTATTATTCAGTGAGGAGTGTTTATTACTGAGTGTGTACGTGTGTGTGCGTTTTCCAGGCAACTTCAGTTCTCTTTCTTCCCCTGTCTCTCCCTCCTTCTCTCCTACTCTCCAACGAGAGGGTATTGAAATTCTTTATGTGATCCTCCTGATCATTTCTCATCTGATAGCAATGATTTTTATCCCACCTCTTGAAGTGAAATAAAAATACAAGATGAGAAGGGAACAATCTACTCGTCTTGTGAAGAGGAAGAAGAAAAGATGATGGAATCATAAAACTTTGTTGAACCATAGTCATGCATAGTCGTGGTCTACGACGTGGGGTATTTGAATGCACAAGATAACGCGCCTCTGCTCCTACAAAATAACCAGTTACTCATATTCGCCTGTGGTAGTAGTAAGTGGACGGAGGAGAAAGAAGTTTGCTTTCACCATCGATGCCACATGATTCAGTTATTCAAGTAGTCCGAAGCAAACCATCTCGCTTTCTCCCTCCCTCCTTGACTGTGTTTTATACTTGATGTGGTGCCTCGACGAACTTATTCTCACTTCCAGTTGTACCACTGGAATATCTTCTCGGATCCAGTTATTTGCCTTTCAGGCATTGTGTAAATTAGGGAAGCAAACCAGAGATAATCGGATTAAACGGAGCGTAGTATGAATGATTGTGACTTTTGTTGCCCCGTTTCTTTCCCTTTGATCAGATGTACTTTTCGTGTTTTCTAGTTAAATCAGCATGAGATACATTAACCCATCATCACATCGTCACGTTTCACTCTGCTTTGTTGTTGTGTATATACGTTTCAACGTTTCCTTTCGTCTGCAGGGAAGTCATAATGACATCTTTGTGCTGACAGACAGGGAATAATTTGAGTGCTCCTCATCAGATTGCGTTATCAACTTCTGCGGAAGAAAACAGAAAATTTGTAGCTCTGAACTTGTGCTCGGTTACATGTAAGATGATCGTAATGTAGCGTCGTAAATTTGCGACGACACTGATCTTTCTGATCAGCTTACTGCAGTAACATAATATGTCAGGCATTACAAAATCTACAAAAAAATGAAAAGTACTATACAATCCTTTCAATGTCAATTTCACTCCTAAATCCAAACAACTAATAACCGTAACTGTTGGCTTGATAACGTGATAAGTTGCAGTTGTGTTTAGTGATTCAAATCAACTTTGATTTTCGGGAACATTTGCGGTTTCGTATATATCCAGTTTATTACGTGTAGTTTCTTCATGTTTCTTATATACTATTATAAACAATGACCGATTCTTGACAAACTTTTGTCATTAACAAAAATTGCTTGAGCTTTTATTGTGGGTAACATGGTGTTCATTACTACACGGAAAGTGTGTTTTAAAACCATTTTAAGTGACTCTCCACTTGATGTTCTGCCAGTGTCTTTGACCGAACCGAAGAAAGTGAGCTAGCAAAGAGAGAGAGAGAGTATACATATATCATTATTATCATTATTAAAATTGAGCTACTCATTAATAAATAATAGTTGGACCCATTTCTTCCCGAGTGAATGACTTGCGGCTAATTTATTCACAATGTGCTTTTTTCAAAATCACTCTACTAACCCGACACATGCCGGTGGGAATAGTTCCATTTCAATTCCCTTTTGTTGAATGTGAGCACACTACTGACTACCACTGACCACTTTCGCCTGTACATGGCCAGAAATGACGGGAAAATTGCGATGGATCGAAAAATATCTCTATTATTCACATGACTCTGGCGATTGTTTATCCCCCAGTTGAAGCAAGGACACCACATACATTCCCGTCTATTCAGCTGCATGAAATCCAATTTATTTTCCGAGTAGGAATGGAAATGGGCTAAATAAAACGTTTGCCAATTATTCTAACTTTTCGTCATTTTCTTCTCTCTCCCTTTCTCTCTCTGACTTTTGCAAAAAGGAGCCTTTCTTCCATTGCGGAAGTCTATTTGTATTACGCGGTACATATTTCCAGGAGTCGTTTGCTGGCGAACGACTCATTAAGCGCAAGGATATTATTGCCTGTCCATGCTGGTTGACGGTTCAACGGTACATTTAAACTAACAGCAATCTTTTCCACCAAGTTTCGTGGCTCGTGTGAATTTGAGAAGCAAGAATAAAAATGTCAGGAAAGAATGTGAAAGCAAAGCTTACTATTTTCCTACATGTAACACGAGAACTTACCTTTTGCTGCAGTTTATGCCTAAAATCAGTAACTTCTAAACAAATAGCGGGAAGTCCTCTAAAAAGATTCTACTTTGAGTAGGTCTACGTTTACTAGGCAGATGCATATAAAAACCAAACATATCTCACACGAAAAAGATAAAACTCGTTTCATTAATGGAATCAAAAACATGTATTCACAGTGGATATGCTATATGGGGAACGTTTTCCAGAAAGGAACGAAAATAGTCCAGTAATACAGTCGAAAAGTAAAGTAGCAATGAGCCTGTTTACACAAATCTGTAATGTAAAAATGTTGGTACCGTGTTGTATGACATGCTATTTTGCAACAGTAAACCACGGGAATCATATACTGGACAAGGAAAAAAACTATGTGACTTAATCATTTTGGGAGGAGAAAGCTACAGTGTTTTGTAACAGTGTTGTTTGACGAAAGCAAAAATTATCGAATGGGAAAATATCGTGCTCATTCCATTCTGGTATTTACACTTGACCAAATCGTCATGTAGTAGTCATGTACTCGGATCACGAAGAAATCGTTGATGCATTATGTGGATCACGACTTTCCTTATGTGAGACTTCCACAACAAAACAACGGTAACCTGTAAATAAAATATGTATATACAATGGAAAATTAATTGCCTACACGTCCTACCGACTCGTGTTTGCCTTAAAATTCTCCAGTACCAAAAAGGTAGTCCGTGAAACCATAACTTGTCAAAACAGTAATTTTATATAGGGAAATCATAGAACATCAAACGTCCCAACCATTTTCACCATAAGCGGAAAATGTGTTGGTCTCCTCTACAACGACAATCCGACTTTGAGGTAGCAGCGTCTAACCAAAACTTCAAGCAAAGTAAATTAGCTATTATTGATGCCGCATTTTAACGTTATATCACATGTCCCCAAGAGAAGACTCCTCACTCGCCACTCATCACTCTTTGTTTACAACAAGTTGACTCATGGTTGTGCTACAGTGTCTTGAGACTTTTGGTGACGGTTGGTACATGGTTATTCTGTTCTTGTTACCATTTTCCTTTATTTTTTTTACAAGTTCTCAACATTGAGCGAGACCTGATGCAGATAATGACGTTACCATCACCAAGGTTGAAAAAAAAACATTAGGGGAATGAGTGAAAAAGATTTGAAAATCACATTTTCCTTCCTCAGTAACAACAATCAGGCAGACATTTGCTCTAACCAGTACAGATAACCTTAGAGACGTGTGTATAAGTACGTATCCTGGTGACAGCAGCAGTGACAAAACTACACACGCTATGCAATAGACATGAATTAATAATTAAAATTTTCATTCTATGTTAATCTTGTCCATTTTTAGCCTATATAAATATACGAAACTGATACCACACACTTCTCAGATTGTATCTTCCTTTTCAAGGTCCAAAGCTTACTTTGTCCCTAATTACACCGCGTTGTGGTTTTGAATTTGAAACTGTGTTATCCTTATCCGACCACAAAATTTAGTATGGAACTTGGTTGAAAGTACCAACAACACTTGTGCTGTGCTATCCTGTGTTCTTACAACCGTTTGTGAGAGTAAAGCCTTACTTTCTGTTAGAAAATTTAGGGCGCATTGCGGGCAAAGTGCTATTAGATTATAAAAGGAAATGGTATTTTAATGGGTTAAAAATTGATTCTCTCTTCAAGATATACGGAGTTTCTTTACGTAAAGTCAAACTTAAGGTTACAGCGATATCATTATATTATCATAAAGTATAATCAAAACTCTGATCGCCAACGCTCTTGCTTTTAGTAGGGGTTCTTAACAAAGGGGAATATTGCCTTAACCGTTTTGCACTACATATTTGCCTTCTCCACTTGCAATTAATTAAGTGCATAACTACCTTTATTACTTACTTGCAGACGGGGTAAATATTCCTTTTTAAGAAGCTCAAATTTCTATTTTGTTAGCTCAAAAGTGAATCGCATATAAATAAAGCTATTCTTCTTCGTCGTTCTTTTCATATTGTCTGCAAATATACTCGTTTAAGTTTCACATTGATTGTGATTGTGAGACTCTCAAGCAAAAAAACGCCACATACGCAATCTGCCAGAAACTGTTTTACTGCAATACAGCTTAGTCAATATACGGTGTGTGTATATATATAATTTGTTAAGAGTTTCCAAACGCCAATGACAGTCAAAAATGGGGAAAGTAAAAAAAACGAATTCCGTTAACCCTGTATCATGTTTTAGTCAAGTTACTACGGAGTCTCCACTTTTCAACGTAAAACTTATCTTTAATACAATCATTCCTGAAACATATCTTACCATTAGGTTTAAGACCTGTATCCTGTAGTTAAAGAGCTAAAGGAAGAGTAACAATACCGTGGAGTTGCTGCAGACACTCGGAAGATAGATTGTAGCCATTGTAGGCCAGGCATTATCTTTATAACCTGTAATATCAGTGGAATATAAGTAAGTAGACTACACAATAGATTCTACTATAGTGTCAACATACATATTTTGCCGGAGAAAAAGTTTACGCTTGAAATAACGCAATGGAGCTACTTCATCGATTGATGTACAAAACGAAAAGCTGTACATGACTGTGTCATTTATGAATGTCGGACTCGCAACTTGCCGTGATCCCAGAAATCGCAAGTTGCGCTGTATAACTGCTAGAGAGTAATAAAATGATTGGGGTACGGCCCCTCGGTACTCACGGTATGTAGTTCGTTGCTATTATATATTAACATTAATAGTATTACAATTAAATATTGTATTGCTCGACTCCAGGACAGAACATAAACGCATTAGTAAAGCGCTCTTTCTTATGTTATTCTTTGTCGTGCTTTATCTCACATTTTATGATATAAAATACACTTTAAAAACATTACTGGTGTTAATGTTATATTGATTCATTTGCATTTCATTTAGCAAACACAATAATATACTTCAACAAAAGACACATATATGTATTATTCTATTTGTGCTACTTAATGTTTATCTAGTTGCATGTTTGGAAAGCTTCACAATTTGTTTTTTTTTCTGTTACATGACGTGTTCTGATCAACTATATAATTTTAACCTTGTGCAACTGTATGCTACAACATATATTATCTGGTGTAGTCACTCAAATAATGCATATGCTATTAATGCAGCTTAAATTGCTTGTAGTAATGTTTTCATTCCAAAATTTGTGATTCTTTGAGACATGTTCTATGGAATGGTGACTCTCCTCATGACCTTGAAGATTCAAGTTTCCAACCCAGAATAAGGAGAACATTATATAAGCACTCACATGGAGTTCAAATCTGTTTCTCTGTTGTGTTCTCCTTTCATGCATACCATAATGTTACCGCACACAACCAAGAAGACTATAAAAAGCAGACGATGTCGCAGTCATAGAGATGCCGATTGCCAACCCATTGTATGTATTATGCATTTAAAGCGTATTCAATTAGGATCACTACTTGTCATACACATTGGTTAAACCATCCCAGAAGTAGACCAGAAAAACCGAAGGAATTATGTTCGTGGCGGATAGAGTTACAAAATCACTAGTGCTATTAAGAACTGTGTGGTACTTCCAAAGCATGCTGTCTTTTTAGATTTGGAATGCGAATCGTATCGTAGATGTCTAAGATTTTGGAAATACGAATGTTGTTGAATAGACTCAGACATCGTTATTTTGCGATATACTATGCATAATGGATGCTGCATAATAAATAAAGGGCGACCGGTGAATTGAGCACTTGAGACTATTTGCTTTCACATGGTCGGTGGGTATGCATATAATATTGCATATTCTTTTCAAATTAAAAAAATGTATTGCCTATGAAAAGGTATGGAATCACGAGAAAAGTTATTTTTATGCAGTTTCGCTTTCATTTTAATTTCTTACTTTTTTAATAGAAAATTTACTATACTATGATTATAGGTTGTTTCTATTATAGTTAATAATAATATAGAGTTATATAGTACTTGCTGGTGTAGAAACCATACGGCTAATAAATTATTTAATAATTCAATTCTTTTGCATCGTGGCACCTTTGACGACATATGACATATACTGCGTGAGCTGTCAAACGTCTCATTTAATTGTCTTGTATAGGAAGATAGATAAAAATACGTAAATATTCACATACATAAATAACTTGGACAGATTTGGGTGTAAAATAGCCTTTTCATTTATATGTCGGCACTGACAAATGTGAATTGAAATTCACCGGACAACCCTTAATATTGCATTTGCATATAGTAAATTGCCTCATCATACGCCAAAACAATCTCGCATACATGGCATGGAAGGGATAATTCACTGTCAGTTTTGTATGTGAGAGCCTCCATCTTCTATATTTGCAAAACACCTAGTCAAAATGATAAAAAGATAAGTTTTTTATTGAAGTGTTTTGTAGCAATTTTATAAATACTTGTACACCAAGTATTTAAAAAGTAAGATAAAAAAGACGTAGTGGGCAAGATGCAACTTATACTTACATATTAGTGTGTCTTGTCGTATGCGTATGGTATATATAGTCATGTGACATGTTTGTATAGTACTCTCCATACAGTTAAGTAAAGATCTAAATATCTANTGTCGTATGCGTATGGTATATATAGTCATGTGACATGTTTGTATAGTACTCTCCATACAGTTAAGTAAAGATCTAAATATCTACATGTTAATCTTAGGGTAATTTTAACAAAGTCACGTGCATGTTCAAGGGAAAGCCATTTGCAATTTTTGCTTTGTTGTGTTTTACTTTTATGACCTCTGCGTTATATGCTTGCCTTACTTAAAATTTCCAATTTGTTGAAGACTGATGAAACAAGCTGTTTTCAAATCAATGAGAACATAGTAAAGTAATTTATTAATTCTAATTAATTTCACAGGTGTGGTGACCCTAGTGTCAGTGGTACAACTTGACCAACTGACTCACGAACTTGGCATTGACATCGCCAGTCTGACGGGCAGCAATAGCAACGACGGTGACCAAACAATAGTTTCACAACAGTCTGGAGTGACTGTTGAAGAGGTGCCTCAAATCAATCTAAGCCAACAAGATCGAGAAAGATTACGAAGGGCTGCTCACATTCTACGGCAGAGATTGATCTTGCGCCTATGGTTAGATGACCATGGTTTAATGGATTATGCCCCCAAGTGAGTCATTAGTCGTTCATTAATGTTACGATACTACGTTATGTTGTATGTTATGATGACGATCAGTTTTATGTTTATTTACCAGTACGATCTGTTATATAGTATATAGCACAACAGGTTCACTAACCGCATAAATCACTAGTTCATTACCCCAAAACATACGATAAAGGGACCTTTTCTCCTGTGACCTTCGGAAATTTCAGAGTTTCCTTTTGTCTCATTATGCTCCGTAAACAGGAAAAGGATGTAAGTAGTATTAGGTATGTGTAAAAAGTAGCCTTGAGATTTGAAAGGTTCATGAGAATGTTTTGGTGGGTCTCACTTCAGCGTTCAGCAATGTGGGATAACCGGCACATAGTTAGGTACGCATCCTTCAAAAGTGCATGCACCTTTGTCGTTCCCTCTCATCGTTATATCCATTCATACATTTACTTTGTACAGAGCATCCATTATTATTGTGCTTTTTAATATAAGCGAAAGGAAATCAGTTTGTATTTGTAATTTGTATGGGTCGTTCGAGTTCAAACGCATTGTAAGATGTAATGCACTAATAAATATGCTCCATTTAAACACTTACCACTACAGTGCAAAGTGTCTATGATACATGTTCTGGAACAGGAAAATCAAATCATCACTTTAAACAGAAACGTACAGTTGTGCCGTCGTGCGGAGTAAACAGCCTTTTATAAATGTGATAAAAAGAAAACCGTAGGTAGAGGTGGAGCGTGAAATGCGGAGGAGCATGAACTTAGGCACATGATATACA
Organism: Callyntrura sp. NNG-2020; assembly: GCA_027744055.1. NCBI lineage: Eukaryota > Metazoa > Arthropoda > Collembola > Entomobryomorpha > Paronellidae > Callyntrura > Callyntrura sp. NNG-2020. The sequence goes on along the minus strand of JAHZNE010000209.1, from coordinate 17,596 downwards.
TACTTATGTGTGCATTTATATTTGCTAACAAAAATAACACATGTAAATGTTAAAATTTCAGTCTACTGAATGAAAACAATATTTCCAGCTTTATACACTGTCAATCAACAAAAGAGCCAAAGGCAATCTCTGCATGCGTCAGTATCTCGACATTATACACATCTCTCACGAGGACAATGTGTTTCTTTGCACAGGTTCAATAGTCTCGGAGTCAACTCTATAGAAGACGCCTATTGGTTTGAGGACTTAAATCGGTTACAAAACGACATTGGGGAGAAAATTGTCCCAATGTGGACAATCGCTAGACAAACACTTCCATCAGGGCTTGCTGGGCTTGAGAGTTTAAAAAATAGCCTGTGGAATAGGATCATTGGATTAGATCATCAGTCCATTTGGAACACATGGGGTACGTTGAGAAATAATTTTTCAGGTTACACATGCAATTTTAATAATGGAACAAACAAGACTTTCCTTTGTGAATGGCTTCTTGTTGACACTACGGAAAAACCGGAAAGCGATTTATACCGGAACCAGATCATGTTTGTTCCCTCAAATACCACTTGCCAATAACGCCATGATACTTTTTACATGCGGACTAGAGAATTCAGTTTTTATTCATCCTATATGATATCAGTTTACCAACCTTCTACATAGTCAACGAATAGTTATCAGTTTCCCTATGCTGGTACAAACAAATTATAGTTGTGGTTTGTGTATATAGTGGTTTTACTGCGTACACGTAGTTGTATTGTATGTTTTTCGTGGCTTTCCACTTAAATTAACGTAAATTAGTCAACTACGGGATAACGTCATGAACATAACGATAACAACGATAAAATAATGATATTCCAGAGGATCATATATTTTTGTTTGTCAATAATTGTGTACGAATGTAAAATGTATTTTTATCAATGTGTCCGATTAGTCTGATTATGATGTATTGACAAGAGACGTATTGTAAAACAGGTGCGATTTTGTTAAAGTGCTCAGTAGAAAGCAATATGTTATGCAAAACAAAAATTAAGCAGCCAAAGTGATTCTTTTAGTCAATAGTGGTACAACCAATTAAAAGCGGCAAGGTCATGCGTTGGAAAATGGTATTTTTGGATTATATGAACCCGGAAAAGGATTTTGAAGTGTTGTTTGAGCAAATGATGTCCTTTCATTTTACTCGTTTGCAATATTGAAATTGTGTTTCGTCAAAGCAAGTCAGGAGGTTCATGTCTCTGTAAATGTAAAATTGTTAACTTTCATTAGGAACAATGTTGTTGGTCACTCTAAGTGTTGCTGGGTTCGGAGCCGTCGCGTCTTACTTTCCCCAAGTGTTAGATGCCAAACAAGCGATTTTACAATATGTTTCTGGAAAGTTTTCATTGGCGAATAACTGTCAAGTGGATTTTGACTGGAAAGATCCTGTTTCTGTTGGCCAAACCGTGAGCTTTAGCATCCGCGTAAGTACTACGATGTATTTTTGATTATGTACTTAATTTTTCATTAAATTAAGTCCAGTCGTTTCAAAATTGTTTAAGCTGTAAATGATTTTGAAAAAACCCAAAAATCGGATTGCTATGGTTCTTATCATCATAAAAGCTCATGTTTTTCCAATTATTTTAGTTTTTTCAGCGGGGTGGAAGAGCGTATCCAATATGTGATAGAGATAACGTTCTCATTGAAGTAAAGAAAGACACCCAGAAAGTAGCAGTGGTTACCGAATTTGGTGGCCAAGATCCGAATGATGCCAATCTCGTAGTTGTAAAATTTTCTGTTCGAAAATCTGGTCAGTATTCCATCCATGTGTTGGTGGAGAATGCACACGTCAGGGGTAGTCCATTTTTAAAGACATTTTTACCGGGTCCCATTGATCCCAACAAGACATTATTCTTGAAGCAAACATCAACCGTGGTTTGCGTAACGGGCCAACCACACAAGCTTATTATTGAACCTCGAGATATCTACGGAAATACATGTCGGAATCAAGATTTTTCTTTAGACTTGTTCAAGTTTGCCGCGGAGCAGGTACATATATATCCAAGTAAAAATCTGGGTTTTAGATTTATTTTACTGAAAACATGGGTCACCGTTATGATAATATCTGCTAAAATCTAGATTGACGAATGTCTTGGGACTCAGTCTTGCCAGAATTGTTCCGTCCAATTTTCATTTGACTCCAGTGCATCCAACACCAACTCAACGCTCACATCCAACACACATTCCATTTTGAATGTGATTAGCCCGTTGGCTTCCTCTAACGCTTCAGCAGAGACAGGGAAAGTATCGCTACAAACCAGATTCTCAGAGCCAGGCGTATTTCACGGCACACTTACTTACGATAGTAAACCGGTTCAAAATGGAAAGTTTGATATCATTGTTCTAAACACAGCGGAAGCATCTGCCGTGCAGAAAAATGTTGCTGCTAAAAGTGCAAATGCGTATTACGAAGGAAAGTTGCTCTCCGTCGGAAATGACGTGCAGAATAAAGTGAGAAAAGTATACATGTCGGTTACATCAAAGCAGCTAGTTATTAAGGAGTATTTCCTCAAAGTTCTTCCCATCCGTGTTGCTACTTTTCGCCTTTCACCAAATACAAAGGTTTACTAAACAAAGCAACTAACAGAGCATTGCTAATTTATTTATCTCCCTATTGTTTACTTGTTGTTCCTGATACTGTCGAACTTTTGTTTTGGCATCCGGTTTTCTAGCTCCAATTTTTGATGGCAAGTAATCAGCATGGACTTCCAACAATCGCAATAGATGACGGATCTCAGCCAGCAATAAAGGTGGCTATGAAGGATGCTAAAATTGTCGTTGCGACATTTACTCATTTTCTCTTGAGGAATATTGGTGAGAAGCTGTTTGTATAAGCTGGAAACGTTGAAAGTCGTTGAGTGTTAAATGACAGTGACTAATTAATGGCAGCAAAATGTTTTTAAATAGGGGGCTCTGAAACTTTTCATGATAAACAAGAGCACTTCTTCAAAGAACTCAGAGACATTCACAGGAAACATCCCAGGGATAAAGTAACACTCAAAATAGCAAGAGATAATATCTTAGAAAGTGTAAGAATAGCCATTTGTCTTGTACATCAAGTTAATTGTATAACTTATACCCATATATGTGTGTGTACCTGTAATATACTTTATATACGGTGACATTTGCTTTTCAGACGTGGAAATCTACGAAAGGATTGTCTAGCACTGACTGGTGTCGTAATGTTGAGATAACGTTTGTTGGAGAACAAGGTACATTCATGTGTTCACAGACTGTGGCTTCTTTACAATACTGTAGGGCATTGCTGTACTTTTAAAGATGAAAGATTAACAATAATGCTTTTATTTTCATTAAATATGTAGGGATTGATTGGGGAGGACTTCGCCGTGAGTGGTTTGAGCAGGTATGTTCCAGACTCTTTGAAAGTGGAAATCCTGTTGGGATGTTCATTTCCTTTGGAGAATCTCGACTTGTTCACCCCAATCCGAATTCACGATGGCCCATGGGAAAACTTTTGAAGGTGCAGTTAATGAACGTGTATAACATGATGAGCCTTTTTTTGCCACTTATTCACCAGACATACGTGATGATGAGGAATTTATCGTTTTTAGACTGTTGAGCTTATCGCAGATGGAGCGAGAGTGGCAGTAACAAACGATAATAAGCGGGAATACTTAAATGCACTGGCACAATATCGATTGGCAGGAAAAGTTAAAACGGAAATTGAGGCATTTCAAAAGGGACTTAACGAACTGGTACCTGATGAACTAATGAGTATATTTGACGAAAATGAACTGGAGGTAAAATAGTATTGTGTGAAAATACGTATTTTGTCTAAAGGAGAAAGTTTCTTTTATGCTATCTTTTTTGTGTTAGCTGCTAATGTGTGGCACAAGCGAATACAGTGTAACTGAACTACGAGAACATCATGTCGTTGGTGGAGCTACTGGCGACTTCAGAAAAATTTTGGACTGGTTCTGGACAGCCGTTGCAAACATGTCAGAAGAGGAAAAGGCGAGACTATTACAATTTACAACTGGATGTTCTCAGCTCCCTCCAGGTTTGACTTTGTCATACTCCACTGTTGTCTGTGGGAAACGGAATATTCTCAACAAGTTTTGTTTCCGTTTCCTCCATATTTATTTTTTACTTTTACAATAACTTATATGTTTGTTATAATTATGCACATTTTGTAGGTGGCTTTAGGGAATTATCTCCATTGTTTCAAATTGCACCAGCCCCAACTTATGGAAATTTGGTCAGTACAACGTTATTTTTACATGAATTTTTGTCAAAATTCACTGCAATATTTAATAACATTTTTTCAATTGTCTGTACCCACACAGCCAACAGCACATACTTGTTTCAATCAACTCTGCTTACCTGATTACGAAAATTATGAGGGCTTTGAAAAAGCTCTTAGAATAGCAATCAACGAAGGATCGGAGGGCTTTGGACTTATATAAAAAAATAACGAGAGCAAATATATTGCAAGGATCTCATCCTACGCGGGCTGTGACTGTTTAAATTTTTATTTTTAGTAAGAAAACTTTTTAGATACGTATGGAAAACGGTTTTTATTATATAATGTGTATCCATTATCATCAATATATTTACATATTTACTTACATAATATATAGTGTATAAATGACATTCCCTTGTACGAAGTTGGCATAACCAAATATTGCCTTCCAATGCAAAAACCGTACTGATTTCACCTTATTATGTTGTTAGTCATTATATTTGTTTCGATGTTGTATAACTTTTAATGAATTTAAAAACACTGTAATACACTGTTAGGATGACACAAAAAAGATAATATTTAAAGCAATGCAGAAACACCGTCGTATACAAATCATTTGTTTTGAAAGTAATAATTATTTCATATTTATGGTTTGTAAAAGCACAAACGACCGACCGATATTAAACAAGCACGTGAAAGTTGCCATATTTGTTACATTTTATTTTGGCTTTGAGACAAATTTTTAAATCATCGCCAGTATGAGTTCACAAAGTATCGCACAATAATAAAAACATTAGTGTCGCGTCGCAGTTGTCTTCTGTCCATACAGTAACCATTTAAAACTCACAAAACAGTAGATTAACAACGAAAGCTAAAGTAAGTTTACCAACATTGCAGCTTATACTAACTTCTTCTTTCTTGTCTCAAACACAAATGTAAGTAGATGCGAGTCCACATTGCTCTATCAGGTATTTTTGACACAGGAAAAGAGTCAAGGGCAATAGTATGGCATTGTGGTCACAGTATTTATTGTTAGACAAGTTTGTTATTATTGCTCAGCTATATAACTATTTAACATAAATTCCCACTCATACAGTATTTTAATCTCGTCTAAACTGATTATTGTTACATTTTATTCTTTTAAAATGCTACTAACGCTTTGGTGATATAAACCAAATAGATTTGTGAATGAAATATATAACAGCGGACATTACAGGTACACGAAGCAAAACTGAGTTCTAACCTAACCAAACCCCAGTTTCACATGCTTGAATATGTGTGATATAAGATGCCATATTTATACAATTAGTTGACAAAACAGTAAAATCAATGGTTTAATTAAACTACTTATTAATGAAAATAATTTTTGGATTGTTAAATTTAAAAGAAACTTTTGTTACAATAGTCTAAACTATTCTTACAGTAAATATGTAATAATAAATTACTTTGTCGCAGTTTGTAAGGAACAATGAAAACCATAAACTCGTTACCAGACAAATTCCCAAACGAATAGAAAAAAAAATAAATTGACCTTTATTTGATATAGTCAAAATATTCCGAGATATTAAACAATCTTCATTCATATTGAAAAAAATCTCTGCAAACGTTGACCGCCTACGACCAACAGCACATGGAAGGCACCTGAAGTCCCACTAGATACTTTTGGAATTACAACACTTGATTGTCCGCTGTCACTTACACAGTTTAAATGGCTGGAGTCTGCATGAAAATCCGGTTCGCACATACATCCGTCGGTGGTACAAGAAGCATATTTTCCACAAAACAGCTCATTCGTAGAATTTACGATAGGAAGAAAAGACAAGTCAGGTACAGACGTTTGGGTGATCCTACAAGTTGCATTCAGTTTTGCCACACAGTGAGTTTTGTTCCACATTGTTGTTTGCTCCACACCATGAACAGTGTTCATGGAACAGTCACATATTCCAAATCGGCAAACTAAGCCTTTTGTTGAGTCACACTGTCGACCTTCTGCCACGGTATCTCTTGAACGAGCGTGTAAGTGAGAGCCACACGGTTGATTGTATCCTCTAAAAAGTGAGGCGCATTGGAAACTCGTTAGTATCGCCATTAGGAATATTAATGCCGTTACAAAAAACTGCCGTTGACAAATCATTGTAAATATAATGAACGTTTGACCCTTTTAAAAATTCGAATGGTAAACGAATGGTACAATAATTTATCAAAATAACTTTACACGACTGTCACTTGTTGAATTGCATCAGCAACCGCTAACACAAGTACTGATGCACTGTGTAACATTACAAGAAATTGTGAAAGGTTACCTACAACTGGATGCGGAGCAATTATAAGAATCAGTATTCCTTTCAGATTTTACATCAAAATACATGAACGGCTAGTATGTTACAATGAACAACGTCGCAACTATTTTTGCATTTTGATTACCATTTTCTTATTTCGCCCAAAGAGGATATTCTGTGATACTTTTAAATTGTAACATTAGCACGCAGTTTTTTTGACAAATGCTAACATATATTCATCATCATAGACATCATATAGTCGTCTTTTGTTTCATTTCATTCTTCGTTATGTGGTATGTGGTATGCAGTTATGCCGTGCATACAAAAAGTTAGTTTTCTAAGGAAAGCATGCTGTCATTAATGAATAATGGAATGGAAGCATGCACGAGGCAAATTTTCGTAGGTATAAGGACGCCATTTAATAGCAACATTAAATTTAGTTTGCGTAAAGAGAAAACATTTATATAATCACCTTCGTGCTATATGGGCACAACGTGAAAAAAACATTATTTCTTGACCTGGACATTCGCGTTACGGGTTTAAAGATACCAATAATGTTTACACTTACTATAAACTGTACATTACCGTCACCGGCGTCACCTCTCTTGTGTAGCACAATTTTGTTCTTTTTTTTCATCACACACATACGCGCAACGATACCTTCTCATTCTCCTCTAAATACCTTTCAAAAATCTGAGCACAAAATAAAGACAAGAGTTGCGTTATGACTTTGGGCAGAAATCCATAAAAATATCACTTGACTGCCTCATTTTATTCAATGTCTTATTCTCTATTGCTAACCTTGTTGGCTAAAATGTAAAGCGGAGTGTTAATGACTTTGTTTTACCAAATTCGTATGACGTGATCGCGATTGTAGAGAATATATAGTACGGCTTAGTATGAAAATGAAAATTTCTAGCGCGTATAATTTCATTTTAGTGATGTAATTAGTGGCTTGTTCATGCTGCACCACTCTTGCTTAAGCTGATTTTTTTCCAGTTATGCAAGTCTTTTTAGCACTATTTGTTAGGGCTTTTGGTTTATCAGAGGTGCAAGGCACAACATTAACAATAAGATGCATATGATAGTAATACGTACATTTCCTATTTATCCACCCTGTTCTGATTCGTATAAACGAACGATCGTTGTAATGATAAAAGAAGAAACATAGGAAGCTGAGAAAGGGAGAAGTATTACAAACGTCGATTTGAGATATTTTACATTTAGTTTTTAACAGTCACTGAACTAACATACACTGTCTACAACATGTTAGGTTCATCATGATACCAATGAGCAAAATAATTAAATAACTTCCCTCATGCCCTATGTAGAATATACGGCTATGGTATTACACTTAAAATGCATGAATTTTACATGATCCAATAATATATAACCATGAAATCAAAAGTACGTTTTGGAACCTCATTTCGATATTCTAGTCAGAAAGCTTGTCTAAATGATCGACACATGGCGCATGAAAATTTGTGTGGCGAAATTGGTTACGGAGATTTAAATACCATGTCATACAGAACAGCTCGTGGTTAGAACGGTTTAAAATGAATAAAATCCCAACACAGTTTTAGGAATGTTCCTCAAGCCTAATTACATTCGTTTTAATAAATGGGATTGCATTAGTAAGCCAAGTGTAAGTTGTAAGTGTTTGGATTATAAGCACTGTATTCATCAGGTAATGGCAAACCCATCTTTCTTCGTGTCATACTAGTCAGTGGTTCTTATTAAAAATTACAGTTCTTTGCTAGATAACAATACGATAAGGTTTTATATTATCAAGTTGATGGTGTGCAGACGAATCACTGAAACCAACTTTTGAAAAGAAATCCCATTTATTGTCTAGTCTTCCATCAAAATACAATAAAGATGCCACTCCAAATCCATCAGTATCGGATCTCAACTCACAACTTCGTGTCTTCAGTCAAAATACTATACAAATTCCGTGTGATTCCATTCCAAATCGATATCAATTTTAGAATCTCTATCTATCATGTTGTAGCATTTCTCTCGTGGATATTACGTTACTTGCTTTATCTCATAATCTCTGATACTTACGTTCATACGCTTGGAGGCACTTCATACATTATCTTATGTATCGTTGACTCTATTATGAAATTCCAAATGACGTTATGGCATGCGTGGTTTTAAAATTTAGTGGAACTTTTAAGGTAAAATTCATAGTGTCAATCATGTCTTGTAATGTAGCTATTACTAGTAATATGCAAAGACCAATTAAGGAAGCTCGAAACTCAACATTCATGTCCGCTGGTTTTGGGAGACTAACGTTTACGACTAATTTATCACTAAAGCCAGCCCATTTCTTTGAAATCTTCCCAATGGTTTTACTTTGATCGGGCGTTAATATCTATAAAACAGGGTCACAAGTGTTTAGATATCTGAGAGTCCCTTGGACTGGTATTTTATTGTATTAAACATTAATTAAGATGAATTCAAAATTTACCTTTATTGATCGGCGAAATCCGTACTTTGTTTTCGAAAAATCCGTTAAAACGAGAGCTTGAATATTATCGCGGCTGTCCCTTAGTTCAAACATTGGTGGCTTATCTGCATTTATATCGAGCCTTTCTTCAATGGAACCTATGTACAAGCCTCCTGGTCGTATAATTTGCATACTCTTTTATAAAATGTATAATTGCCACTCATTTAAACTATAGCGTTATTATAATAATGACTTTTCACAAAATGTATGATCACACACGTGGACAAGTGAAAATGTGCACATACAACGTACCAAAAGATGGGAGGATAGATTTTGCAAAAGTTTGTGAGTAACCAAAAGATCTCCGTTTGGACCAAACAATTTTAAATCAAATCGAGGTGGATATGTCTCGTACGTTTGGACTGCATTGAATAACTTTCCTCCTTGTGTTCCTTTGATTTCATATTTGTAGGCTTTTCTTGTATTATATCCGCTTTCTGGCGTGTAAAATAAATAATGAAACAATTGAATTAATCAATATTTTCATGTTGTGTGATTTATGAATGGCACTATGGGCATTCATTTTCATAATATTTACTACTGAGTCGTGTGTATAAGTAAATTTTTAGTATTGTATTGGTGGTTTGAAAACGTATGTATTCATTTTAAAACCTTCTAAATTAAATTCTGTTTGAACCAAGGATATTTCGTTGCATAATGCTAATTTCTCTAAATTAGCAGAATCTGCGCCGCCTTGTGAGAACGAACTTCCCAACGATGATGATGATGGTGGTGAAAATCGTGCAAAGGCAGTCATAATGAGTCGTATTGTCCGAAATGGAACGAAAAAATTTGGGGCCAGTCGTTGTCCCATATGATCAGACATCAATAATTGATTGGTAGGGTAATGATTGAATCGAGGTTTAAGTGACGACGTGGAGGAAGAATGCCAACTGACTTTATTACTGATAATCCCTGATCTTCGGTATAAGCGAAAACTCATGGTTTTGTCCTGTGCGTGTAAATAGAGCCGTAATCGTGTCCGAGAATACTTAATAATTTTATTGTACGGTGAGGGTATTAATATAGCGACTTTAAAGATCAATTTTGGTCATAAATACGGTTCAGAATGCAGAATGCTTTTAGTGAAAAAACTGAACGTAACAAGGTATCCAAGCAGAACTCATAATGGGTTAGAAGTGAGGTGTCGTCGGTGTGTACAAAAAGGCGACATGGGAATGGGAGTCGGAGGGTGAGTCACGATCATGATTTTAGTACTTTCCTAAACATATTTTGAATGAACTTACTATATTGCAATTCGAAAGTATCCATAGAATAATAATAATAGTCGATAATGATGAAAATAGAATAGAACACACTGGGGATGATGCAGAGAGTAGTAATCAAACAAAGGGCTGGTGAGATTTTTTTATTTTAATGCATGCATACACGTGAAAAGTCTAATGCAACTGTACATAATGTGTACGATTTTTTTTTAATTTTTGGTCAACCAAGTGCATTTAAATCGCTGTTGTTTTTTTTAAATAAATGCTCTGTTTGGGTATTATCCGTAATATATATCTACCTGGGTAGGCATGCTTTTCTTTTGAAACCCATTCTGTTCTTTGCCAAACATTAATGAAATGCATACTTTTTCCAATAACAAGTGATAGACAGTAGGAGTTTTGCAGTTTGGAATTAATCGGAAGAAATGGGAACGGAAACAGCTTCCTCTGTAGTGATTTCATCAGTAACAACAGGTGCAACAGTGGTAGTTGTTGCAGTAGTGACTACATCAGTAACGACAGGTGCAACAGTGGTAGTTGTTGTAGTAGTGACTTCATCAGTAACAACAGGTGCAACAGTGGTAGTTGTTAGAGTAGTAGTGATTTCATCAGTAGGTGCAACGGTGGTAGTTGTAGAAGTGGAAGTTACTGCAACTTCTGTTGCCGATGTTGATGTTTCCATGTATTCTCCTTCTGTGAGAAAATATACAGAAATATATGAAATGCCTATTATTATGTTATATATAATTATGTAACACGTATATACACGTGATTTCATGAATCCATTTCTGGGCAAAACAATTTTAGATTTAATGTTCCCGGAAATATTTGATATTAAACATACATACATGTGAATATAGACGTTAAAATCGCAAAAAGCATTATTACCATTTGCCATATTAACACTTAAACATTACCTTGTCCACTGACACAAGTAGGCATGCTTTGTCCGTAATCCATACATTTGCCCAATTCTTCATCATACATAAATCCAATTTCGCATTGATAATGCAGCGGAACGCCATAAACACACTTGTAAAATCTTGTGCAGTTTTCTGGATCCGGGACCATTCCTATTAAAATGGATGGGGGGCAGTATACTTTCCCACAAGATTTTACAAGACTCTCCGGAACGCACATTTTAATGCGAGGATGGAAAGCATATCCATTAGTGCAAGTCTTGTATAGAACGAGTGTGGATAATTAGTGATCTTATATGAAGTAGTTATCACGACTTGACATTGTTTTCTATTCTCACCAATTTAATGGGATAAGTCCCGTTTTTACGACAGACGTAAAAACTTTGACAGTCTGTCGGATCAGGGGTCACTACATGGCCGACCTGGTTACATTTCATGCTGTTACGATGCGTGCCATGTCTGTTTACAGGCATTGGTAAACTGTAAGACCATAGTAGTAAATTGTGAGGGGATAAGAGGCAATAATTAACCAAATTTAACAAATAAATCAAGTTTAAAATTGTTTTATGAAATACATCATGAGGAGACACATTACCTGAATCTCGGACAATCGGGACCAACGCAATGCGTAAAATATGATGAGGCATCTGGTATAATATATGCCGCACTTGTGCATGACACAAAGAAAAGTATGAAGAGTGGTAAAAATGACATTTTCCCATTCATAATTCTGTTTAATGAATGGACTGACTTGAATTCAAAAGAAATTTTAGCTGAAAATATATAATTTCAATTGAAGTGTCAACTGTAAATGAATAAAACGAATAAACTGAACTGAAGTTTGCTTTCTGCTTTTACTATTTTATGGATCCAATTTAATCTTTCCGACATGTTCAAAGTGTATGATACTGTACTAAATGAAGAACGCGACAAAGTAATTACGTTAAACTAGTATGTGCACTTGGAGTATATGTCAAGTATATGTCATGTTTAAACAACACGTGCGTGATCGCTTCTTTATGCGATATAACGGAAAGAAACAAAAAACAATAACACAAATTAGAAATTCTAAAGTTGTTGTGGATAAAAACGATAGTTTATACACGTACAGCTATCATTCGTCGTAATTAGTTTAGATTTCTTGCCATTAAAATGTAGTTAAGGATATGTTATATGGACATGGAGTATGGAGTTTCTTTGATTAGGTTGACGACAAAATACATGCATCAGGATTTAACAAGATTTTTGTAAAATTCTCCTTGAGTATGCAAATTTGCATTACACAACAACCTTGTTGCGTAATTGGGAAATCCTATGAGACTTATACATGAGTTCCATGTTTGTAGGGGAAATCCATCAAAACCTGCCAGTGTCCAACTGGCAGTTGAATCGTAAAAGTCTGAAAATAATTTTACCAACATTCAAATTCTTCTAAACATGTTTGTCATATTTAAGTGGCACGAAAAATGTGATTTATTAATAATATTCCACTAAACACATGAAAATATAAAATTTTTATATGCATATTTAATACGCATATCGATTCAAAATTTATTCCCTATTAATTATAAGATAACAACGGCTTGTTTATTAATGATTTATCTAAATATATATTCAGATTATCTCTTCAGAGCGCGATAGAATATGATCGTTCACGCGTATGCGATGTAGTACGTAATCAGTAACTTTTAACCAAGAATTTCAAAATCCTCATCGTCAATATCACTCTTACTTCTACTACTAAGCGATGAACTTGGCGAGCCACCAGCAGATCGTGAAGTGGGACAACTAGGACCACCAGGTTTGACACTGGTTCCGAATGAAGTTGCACCTCCGCCAAGATAAGTAAAGCCAGTAGACGACGACGACTTTGAACCTTTACTGGAACTCTTTGTAGCACTTGTACTAGTAGTAACAGGAGTAGTCGTCCAGTTGTGAGGTCTTCTCTCACATATTTCAAAAAGTGGAAGTGGGGTGACTTGAAACCTTTCCGTCAATTTTGTACACACCATGTCAAAATCTGATTCTGTTTTACAAAAGAAGCATACAGCTATCGAAGGGTCCATCGAACTGAATAGCATTCGTCCGGGTTTTTGTATGTGATAAGTTTCATCCGCAGCCTTTTCTACATCCGTTAATTTGCTACTCACAGACACGGCCTGTTGAACGGTGTGAGGGTCTAAGTACATCACCTCATTTGCTGTAGAAAATAAACGCAATTCAATTAACCTTGTAGCATTTCGCTTAATTAAATTATTGGATTACAAATAAAAATATACCAGCGTATCCAATGAAATATAAGGCATGATTTGGTCGTCCTCCAATTATCCCAATGTTCTGAGGGATTTCCAAAGCGGCTTTGATACCAGGTACGTAAGCTTCATTTAAGTCCGAAAGCCCTAACCGCAATGGCACCACCAATAACAACGGCTTCCATTTTGAATCTGATCTGTAAATTAAAAGACAAACAAACCAAAGCCATCAACAACAAATTAGTAATCTAGAAACTGTAAATTTTGTGTTTAGTATACGTAGTACCTAGGAGTTGAGACAATATAAGTAGGTGGGATGGTTGTAGACCCACAATGTCCTGGCGAAAGGCATGATTGCTTAACTTCCGATTTAACTAATGTAGAGTCCATCGCAATAAAGATATTTAAATCAACAGAAAGGTATTCGCTAGATATGATTTTCTTCAGAGCTTGTGCAACCGTATTTGGTCCTAACCAAGAGCCAATAGGCTTCCCTAAAGACGAACCACTTTGAGCGATTTGATGCAACGACAATGGAGCTACCTTGGTGTCCTCAAACAGGGACACAATTTGTAGATAAGTTGGATCTCTACAGTCCTGGTCCCAGTGCCAATCCGCATCTTATTTATTTACAAAATTATGAAAACTTTCATTCCTACATCCTAAAACCATACAACATCATTTCTGTGCTAAAATGATAATTTACAACTTACTTAAATGTCTTAAAAGTAAAGCTTTAGCCACAAGCATTTGTCCAGCGCGAATCATACAACCCCAACCCTTATCTGATGTTAAATTAGTACCACCTATACTCGGAAAGTTCTTCCTGTATGTTATCCACATACAGCTAGATACACTGCGACGAAGCTCTTCAATGTCTATGAATTATCATGAACGCAAAAAACATATTTATTAGTACCAGTTACAAATTACGTTTCTCTATAATTGGTATTTACTTTGATAAAACGATAGTGTTTTTCTTGTACTTATGAATGTATTACCATAATTTACAGAGTAAGATCTTCCAAAGATCCATATAGGCGAATCACATGATGGAAAATCCGAATCTCCTCCAGTTAAATACGCATCCAAAACCTTGTCCATTTTTAATCGAATTCCCCTTTTTACTCTATCTAAGACTTGTTCTGCTGAACTGGCATTACCAGCGATGTTATGATGACTGCTGAAATATCCGGGATATTGCATGCGAAAAAATGTTGGTCTACTCAAGGAAGACCTTGATACAATCCCCCAAACCTTTGTCAGAGCAAGGTAAAAACGTTCGAGAATATAAAGCACTATTGGAAAAAATTCCACAACTTTACAAACTATATAAATTAGCGCATAAAGAGTGATCCATATACTATATTCTACTAAATAACAGATGCGTCTTGTTGACCGTTGAATAGCACTGATTGTATTTGCAACGTTAAATTGTGTATCATTAACTTTCTTTGGACTACTTGTTTCATCACTATTAGCGTTGTAGGCACATGGATTCCTCCCAAAAATAAAGTCAGAGAAGGTCCGCATTTAAACAAATATGTAAGTATGAATTACACTACGCACACGTATGACATAAACGCTTAGAAGAAAGAAAGTTTAATAATGTGCAAGTAAATGTAAATACACTTGTGTAAAGATTCTTTTTCCGTTCATGTCGCACGTTTGGTTGTTGAAAACAAAACCAATCTGATCTGGTCAAGAAACTACCACTGTGCTACTCTGCCACTACTACTATAAAATCGTTTATTTGACCATTCATACTATTATTCACTTGACACGGGTTATTCAATTATTTAATTGCATACATTCTTTTAAACACATGTTGTATAGTCTTATAATAATAATGCATCTTGCATCAATCTATTTGCAAGCTGATGCCAGGTCAATTGTATATAAAAGCGATCCCTGTATTTTTTTATTGTTCCTTGTTTAAATTCAAATCAATCAAATTTTATGCACAACTGCACCATTCAAACCAACGGATTGTTATCCGAACAAGCTGTCTATAAAAGTATGATCAAGTTTATGTAAAGTCAAAAGTGTAAAGTGGTTCACATGAAACTTCTGCGTGGTGTTCCAGTTTCAAGAAAAGGTAGGTATAACAGAACATAAAAGAATTATCGTAGTCTTGCTAATAAATAACTGATTTCAATCCCACTACTACTGTCGACCACATCCTTTCTCCTCGTAGGAACTGCGTTTCCAGTTTGATACATACCATACGACGAAACAAGTCATAATTGAAATTGAAAGTTCGTACATTCATACATACACATCACAATATTTTACTCGTCATACCACGAGCTGTAGCACAGTAGTAACGACCGAGTTATCCTGAAGCTCCACTATCACTGTAGCGCAGCGTTACAAGTCAAGTTGACCTATACTTTCAATTTGTAATTAAAAGGCAGTTTTTCTCTTTCTCTAATACTGTGATAATGTGAGAAAGAACGTATCACGCATATATATATTTATATATTTAAAAAAAATTAACCAACATTCAGCATTAGTAAGATGGATATTTGATGGATATATTGTACTTTATTTAATTCCACCACCTTTTTGTAGTATTGCAGATTGGAAGGACTGGACACTGAGCAGCGCAATGGTCCTTTTCATTCAAGATAATTTGTGTAACTGTATTATAATAGTCATTGCGAGTATTGATATTAACATGTTACATTAGCAAAAATAGCAAATTGGCCACCACCAGTAAAACTGTTTTGGGGGAATGAATGAAAATAAAACAAGATAGCCAGACCAACCAGACGTAGACAAGGCAGATGTTGCACAACCTTAGCGCAGCGTACCATCATCATCATCATCATCAGCTGGGAAGTAAAAGTTAGTGGTTGGTATGGGTGATGGGTAATAAGTTGGTGTGTTCGTGGTCGTCGTAAGACACGGTACGTGGTAAAAAAGAAGAAGAATCTCTCTTTCCTCTCTTGTTTCTACATTTCATTTCATACGTGTTGTTTGTTTGCTGACTTGCAGAAGAACCGAATGCCCGATAAAAAACTGGGTTTAATTTGACGTTGGTACACTTGCCTTGCCAAGTTTTTGATTTTGTTGGTTTCACTTGGTCATCATCATCATCAGCGCAGTGCAATGTCATGTAGCAACTTCAGCATCAGTACAAATAGGTGTGGGCTTGTGCTGCAAATGATTAATTTATGCACTAGCTAGAACGATACGGCATACGTACGAACACGAATGATTCAGTGCATATACTTTTTACGACTTATACGAGAGACTTCGCTATAAAGGTTGTGAGCTTTGTTCTCATGGTAAAAATATATACATTGCTTCATAGTCTATATATTAGATTTGGTAATCGACGATGCTGATGGGTACTGATGAATGCGTCTATGAGTCAATCAATACCTCGACTCAGTTGTTGAGCTGTGGGGTAACACATTTGGATACCGTGTTTTGGAGTGTCCCTGTTTATCGTTTTGTATCGTACTTATCGATGCTAAAAACTGTTCGAAACGTGTCATGAATCATGAAACAACATACCGAGATGACAGACAATAGAGATTTGCAATTATTTACGGCCAGGTGTCGTATTATGGAAATCTAACATTTGAAATAATTGAGATTAGCAAAACTATTATGAGCAAATACGCATTCGAATTCGAACATGTAACGTAAAGTTAGATTAAAATGTATTAAGAAGTCGGAACGGAAAGGAGAGTGGCCCTGCTGGATACTTAATTACGTTTAGGCTGTGTCTTCTTCTCGTCTTGGATAAAACTTGAAGACTATGAAATTTTGACATGTATTTACCAATCAATTACAATTACCACATTACCACCAATACCCTGGGCTGATACCATATAGCATTTTAGTTTTGGAGATTTGATTTTGAAATTGCATAGCGGCAAAGTATAGTGTAAGTCGATGGAGGCTTTATAGAGCTACTTGATTGGATGATTGGTCGTTGATTTTTATTTTTTTTATAAACGTTTTCCAATTCTGATTCTCTCGCTTTTCAGTGCTAATGCAGAAATTCAATTTTTGTTTTTTATGGATTGATTAATGATTAATCATACGTTGATCAAGTGCCTTAGTAACCGTCAGAACCCGTCCAGATTTCAATTTTTTCATAACAGCATATATAGAGTTGTAGTTGTATAGTATTTCATTTGAGAGCTCTCGTTCTCGTTG
>JAHZNE010000208.1:0-12339 GCA_027744055.1 Callyntrura sp. NNG-2020 | reverse complement strand
GAACACCAAATTAAAAAAATGTTTTGTAATATTTTCTGGAAAATAAATAGGTAAATAGCCAACGCATTATTGTGATATGCTCTCCGTAGTTTCTCACGAAGGTGGATTACACCGTTTTATTAATATATGTTGAAGTACAAGTATGGCTGTGACTGTAACCATTTTGTAGCAGTAAGGGATAAATAAAATAACAAACCTGACGATAAAACTAAAATCATCTTTTGTGCTAAAAAGTCAAATGTGTACGGCAAACGGAACGGTTTTATGTCCTTCGTTTCCACATGTACACAACTACACAAGGTGTAAGCTAAATGATGCATGATGCACGCCATTGGTATGGTACATATAGGATGACTTATGTTGTACGTTGTAACAAAGACCGCCAATTTTGGCAAGCACGAACAACGTAGTTTTCACGGTCCCTTTCTAGAGACTCTGCATGTACATTTACAAAAAATACAAAGTATATGGTACCGCATGTTTCATAATATACAAGATTAAACCCTGCACATTCTATTAAAAGAGCGTATAGCTTCTTGGGATTCATAAATCAACTTTCATCATGTTATGTGATCTTTTGGGAACTTGATATCCGTTAAATTTGCGTTTTTACCAATCGGAAGGAAAGAGGAAGGAAACAGTAGGGGTAGCAGCATACTATTACTTATCTTCACCATTTTGTTGTAAACAAACGTAAAACCGTAAGTATGATATGAAACAAGAACTGGTGAAAAATAAACACACCGTAGTTACTTCTTCGTTTGTAGGGAAAAAATCTGAAAGTAGTTTGATTCGACTTTATGCATAGGAATCCAGCTGCGCTTTGATGAAGAGCCAGTTTGATTTTACTTTTTACACCAAAATTTCCTATACTAATTTTGTTTACAACATTTGAGAAGCCGAAGTACGGATTCCGTTAGATTCTCTAAACTGAAATTGATGCTTTGTTTTTCCCCTGCAGAGAAAACCCGTAATAAAACCGTAGCGATTGATTCTTAGTTTATCGGCAGCTTTTCGTATAAACTTTTATAGACGTCTGCTTTCACCATTGTAAAAATGTGTAAAACCACGTTATGTAAAGGTTTAAAAAGTTTGAACATAAAAATAATGATCACTCAACAACGCTGCTTTCTACTTCATGAAGTTCAGAACTTTTTTCGTGAAGACTGAAAAGCTTTGGTGCCACAAATAAACAGGCATTTTCAAGCGAAAAATAGATTTCTGTGTCGTTTTAAAACTCAAAGAAGCTAACCGTTGAAACGACAGCAAAGGCTTTAAAGAACTTCTTTGAAGTTTTAATGATATTTTATTTCCAGTATAGTAGTGGTGGCGCAAGTTTCAGGTTTGCAGTTGAAATATACTGCTGACACCATATCTTCATTTTATTTTCTGGGTATAGTACAATTAACTGTACTCACTCACCAATTTCCTATCGTTTACTCCTTTAATGTAAGATCTATATGTCTCCTCTATGTCACAGTTGAATGCGTTTATAGTCAACCAAGGACAAGCCCTCAGCATGTAAAAGGCAGATAGAGGTGAGGTGTGTGACGGTTTTGAAAGTGAAAGCACAGGGGTGGCAAGTGACAATATATCGGCTAATGGTGTGGTTATGGTTACCTATTATTAACGAAAATGCCTTTTAGTAAGGTTGAAGGGAATGACGTGACTCATTTTGTGAATAGGCATTCTCTTTATTGGAGTACGCCAGTTTTGAAGTTATGTAAACGACGCTTTTAAATTAAAATATCTAGTTATGCCATCCCTATCACCAGCAACTTATTTGCGTTCCCTATAATGATAATTTACATAATGTACGTGGTTTACGGTTGCCTCTCGTGTGTTAATGTTATTACATTTTTTTTAATTTAGGTAAATGAGAAAGATGATGCAATGCAATACCACTACAGGATTGTTTTAAACTGCATAATGAATCCTTCATAGAGAAGGGTAAACCCGTATTATCAGTTTAGGAATTCGCGGGAAAAACAATCAGCAAAGTGTTTTGAGGTAAAAGCTTTTAGGATTACGAGCGAGATAAAATGAACTATGAATCAGCATATTTGTCAATTATAGACATCCATAAACTTACCCTTAAGGACAGTAAAAGTGTCCCTGCTATAGTATTCATCTTCTACGATTTTGCAAACCACTATAAACAACTGTCCAATGCGCGTTGTCAACTTTTAATACAAATTAAAATTGCTCGAACGAAAATGAAAAGCCTGTAGCATGTACGCCTTAACTATGCGTAATTTCTCAGCGTAAGAATCTCTTACACTTCCAATAACATACATTCCAGCTAATATTTTTAAAAGCATTTTAACGCTGTATCTCGTTCGCTCTACATTATTCAGTGTGAATCATATAATGTTAAATTGACATGGTTTGTCAATCATATTAAAATTGAACGATACCCGATACCTAAGGTTTCGTTCTATATAACTCGACTGGGTACGCCAAATAATAACCCAAGATGATGTAAATGTAACCTAAGATAAATTGATTTCTCAATACTGTGGAGCGCTAAATTAGCAAAACCCATCAAAGGTCTGGTTGTAGCGGTAGAGATAATATTGCTACACACAAACGAACCTAAATAAAGTGATACCTTAAAATATCGAATAGATTGAAATTGAAAGTTTGTACAATCGTCAAACACAAAATGATTGACCTTGTACTGCAATAGCTGTGTAGAATATTGATATAGATAGTGCAGACGGGGGGCGAGTCTAAAATTTTCCACAGAACCTCCAAAAAAAATAACAAAATCCTCGGTAACCTTACGTTGATTCTACGTTCCATGACTACATTACTTAAAATTTGAAGCTTCTTGGATTGACCTTGTACTGCAATAGCTGTAGAATATTGATAACAACCTTTACGTGAAAAGCGCTAATAAAACTGATATTAGGCAATATTACTTAGCCCTGGGAAATGGAACACAGGACGAATTAAAATTACCAATGACGGGCCCAAGAATGGTAGAACTTCACTACACTACACCATCGTTACTTACAAAGCAAACTATCAGGNTGTAGTGAAGTTCTACCATTCTTGGACGGGCCTACCAATTGAAACAGACTTAAGTCTGTTAAATTGAGATTAAAAGGGAAGAGCAAACATTTCATTATAGAGGCTTGAAAATTCCTATATTTTAAGTTCAAAGCAAATACCAAAACATAGCATGACAAAACTCACAAGAACTTTCACCTGAATTCGTGGGTATTTTTCTCGCCATTGTTGACATACTGCTGAAAGGAAGTTGTTTCGCAGGCTCGTACATATCTCGTATAATTGGACGCTATCATTTATTTTCCTCTCATCATATCTACTTCTGTCACATTCACATTTTTTTGTCAAACAGGATGTACATAATGGTCCTTATATGCCTCATAGGTACATACGTAAAATTATCCTTGACACAAAGAAATAACTATATATACACCATCAATAGAGCTGTTCTCACATAAAGGGTGGTAATGGTAATGATCACATTAAAAAAGCTTTAGTCTCATTAAAATATATTATCACCTTTATCGTTGTAGCGCACAGCTTCCGTATATTCTTTCCAGAATAAAATACAGCTACTTGGGAAATGTCCAAATTCGAAATCAATATCGCAAAATATAGAGGCGTTTATCACAGGACGTGATTGCTTACTCGAATAGTTTACTGTTGTAACTGAGAAAGCAATGCAAACTAACAATGAAGTTATTATTGCATTTTGGTATCGTTTTGGAAGATTCCCATGAAGTTAAAATCATTCTCTATTGAAGAAGGAAAATCGACAAAGGAAAATCATTTCATTACGACGGAAGAAAAGAAAACAGATGGGTTAGGTAGATAGTAGATACAATGGTTGCTCTCGCTCTCTGTCTCTCTCTATATATATATATTTAGGAACCCATAACTGACAACATTCCAAAAGTCATTCAGAAAATAAAACCCAGGTCCACAAGTCTACATGCATGGCTCGTATAATTTAAATTCTGAGCTGGGAAGATAACGGAATGTTGCAGAGAATTTCTTAAAACAAAAGTGGTATGTCACCTTCATGATTATGACCATGATCGGAATACACGTGTATTTTCATTTTCTGGTCGAACACGCAGAGAAAATAAAATAGGTTTAAACATACATTTAAAAATCAAATTAAGTTCACGGAAATTCTTATGTTTGGTTTATGGAGTATTCCAAAACTATTGTGGAAACTCGTGTGTGTGTGTGTGGAAAGATTCTTTGTTTCTAAGAATTCCTGACTTAACTTGAAGTAGTCACATGTTTTGTTAAACCAAATTAAAAACACACTTTGGGGAATCTCGGGCAAATTCATTTTGAGCTAACAAAACAAGTACATTTGTTCACATGCCATATAAGCTCTCTGCGTAGTACGTTCCATTTTAAACGAAAAGAAATGCATCATGAGAAACACCAATTGTCAATATACTTGGAAGTCAAGAGTTCTCCCTTTTCTCGTCATTTGTCTAAACATAAAATACACTGTGGTTAGCCATTGGTATTTCAACCCCAGCGTCTCTTTTCGAAGAAATGTAGGAATCAAGTAGAACTTAGCGGTAATATAAAGTATACTGTGGTTTGACCATAAATAAATTTTATACTGACTCTGACTGTTAGAAAATACGTACCTGCTTTGGAAACTTGCTCAATGGATGAGTTGCGTTTAACATCCACAATGAACATGTTAAGCAGTTGTACATATATGCTTCATCAACAATTTTCCAAGTAATCGTCTAAATCTACCTACGTAAGTTTATAGAGAACGACGAAATATATGCTTCCAGCTAAAATGACATTTATTCATGCGTATTTCCTTTGAAATATTGGACTGTTGGAAAGAATACCTTTTCTTTTAGTAAGCGGATGATGTATTAAGAATGGCTTATAATTTTCTAACTGAAGCAACTTCCCTCGCAATTTGAAACATGCTTAAAATCTTGTCTAATTATTCGCCTGTAGCAAGCATCATTCCAAGAAATACACTTAATTAGCTAGGTAGTCATACTTTGTTCCCCATGCGTCAACAAAATAATAAGTATCAGCACATTTTGTGGATCGTTCATTCCCAAATACAGGATGTAATTACCTAAATGACTCGATTTTCCTACAGCTTAAGGAAATCATTAAGTGTAAAACAGAGTCAAATTGGATGCAAACATTTATATCACATCTTTAACTCATAAAAGCATCAGAATTGGTGGAATTGAATATTATTGCGAATTCTGTTGCAAAATCGTAAAGTTTCAAAGAAAGGAAAAGTTCTTTTCTCAAAGTTATTGTCTGAATGGCACTGACAAAATGGAAACTCAAGGAAGACTGTGACGGTACCCCATCACCAGTATTACCACCAAAATATGGGATTTATTGAGGTAGGAAATGGCCCAAAAGCTACAAAATTTCGTATTAAAGTAGCATTGAAACGATAACACTTGCGATTTTACTGCTTATGTAAAGTTGCTTCCCAATGCAATAGGATGTGCCATGTAAGCTGTTTGTCTAAAATCGTCCTTCCTTTCTTACTACTAGCAGCTTAAAATATTTGGGACCTCTGAATTTGTATGCCGCAATGTATGTCAGAATAACATATTTAAAATTTATGCATTTTGCATAAGGGACTTCTAAAAAGTAAAGCGACAAAATGATTAGGTTTGTCGTCTAATGATTCTGACAACGAACATCAAAATTAACGGATATATTTAACTGCAGGCCAATTTTATTTTACGTCAATCAAAGATGTTCTACTGAACATTAATTACGATTTTTTCATGTGCCGACAGAATAATATGTTGAACACAAACAAACATTTCGCACGTTTTTCTCCCCCAAAGACAAGAGCAGTAGAAAGTATCTTCTGATTTTCAAGATTGTTGCCACCATATACTTGAAGTATCTCTATTAGTGCATCATATAAAAACAATAGTAGTATGGTTAAATCGCATTTACGATTTTTAACTATCATAATCTGCTATTTAACACTACACCTTAGTTGTATGGTATTTATTGTCGCTACACTTTACATATTCCCTTTATTTGAGATATGCACAACGCAAGCACGAAAAATTCCGGTAGGCTTTCTTTAATAAACGACTTATAACTTCTTTTCTTATACTACTACCGTGAGTGCAAGGAGCATGTAGGCGGGTGACATATTAAATGCTGCCAGAAATTGTAACGAGCTATATGTAGCAAAGAAAAAAGCCAATGATAGTCTTCAATAAAAGGTCTGTACAAGTTCAGTAGTATAGATGATTTTGAACCTACATTTTATATTACCAGTTAATTGCATGATTATATATTACTTACTATTTCCGTAGAAGGAATCATGTCTTCAGAATATTCCTATTGTAAGGGGTTCGTTTTTGCTGAATTGTTTTATGACATGATTACTTAGCTGAAAAAGAGAAAAAGCACGGATCGGAAGAAGAGCAACGAAGCTTAAAGTAAACCACCGTGTCAAATCTATTCCGTATTTGACTTTCCTTCCTGCTGATGTGTCTCTGTCTGTGCCTCACTCTGATTTCTGCAAAAATATGTCTTAACGTCACCATAATACAGTGACTATTTAATTATATTGTAACCCAAAAAGTCGTTTTTGATTGAATCGAACAATACTAAATATTAAGACAGCCTGACTATAGAATTTAGTCGAAAATTCAAATTTCTCCTACCTTATTTGAAAGCCTATAACTTCTCCAAATAACCCGTCTAAATAAGATATATAAAAGAGGAACATGGCACCTAAACTAGAAAATAATTTGTACGTTTCAGTTGA
Organism: Callyntrura sp. NNG-2020; assembly: GCA_027744055.1. NCBI lineage: Eukaryota > Metazoa > Arthropoda > Collembola > Entomobryomorpha > Paronellidae > Callyntrura > Callyntrura sp. NNG-2020. The sequence goes on along the minus strand of JAHZNE010000208.1, from coordinate 5,546 downwards.
AGCAGAAAACTCAAGTAATTCGGCATTTCCTTTTTCAGAGGCTTTCAATGCAAGTGAAAGAAGGGAGCATCTAATAGACTGGATTATCTTTAGAACGAAGAAGCAAAAGCCACGGTATTAATGATCTAATGGCTTTGGCATTGTTTCATTGCTTTAGGGTGCACACAAGACTAGAGATAAAAAGAATAATATTTTATGGTCATAAAAACGTACGAAATTAAACCCGATAATTGAGCTGGATACATATAGGCAGGCATAGGCTAAAACGAAAAAGTATCAGAGACCTTAGGGCGTCAATAAAATCAAAATCTCGGCAGCACTCTCAATTTCCATTGTGAATACCAGCTTTTGTTTTTACTTATCCAATTCTAGGACGGAAGGGCAAAGCCTCTAATTTGACAAAAGAAAATAAACCCTGGCAATTTTTCTACAAAGCCCGAAATCAAACGGGATAAATGCAAATCGTCGTCATAAAAAGTTTTTATGTGGGGAAAACTATTGGCCACTGCAGAAGCCAGTATTGTTATTTTACGACATCAATCATAACAGTACACAGTGCGACTATGACAGGAGGAATGAATGACAAACGGAAACAAAACATATTAAAGTATTCTCATATCGTACAATACATAATCGACACTGCAATACATATTTGATTGCAAGTGCATGGTTTAAACTTTGTTGCCATTTCACTGTAAGTTGCAAATGACCTAGGACATAAACATGCATTTTCTTAGCGGATAATTTGGTAACAACAAAGTGAGTACCTCTGCCACCCCATTTATAACTTACCAGTTTACAGTTTAAGACGAACAGACGGAAAAATAGTAGAAAGCATTCATATGTATGAATGGGGCGTACCAAAGCGCTGTCCTACTAAAAAATAGCCTACTAAAAGTTGGTTAGGTCGGTCAAAGAAATAAGTCGTCGAAAATGTTTACCATTGTAGTTACTACTGGGGCGACATCGGTATATGTATTGCGATGTTTCTATATATCCCTATTGGCGTCTTCACGAGCTTTTCCTATAGTCCCTCCATATATTTTAATAGAAAACAAATAATACGTTGTCTTTGCCAATATTTCCTTCAAAACGACTTGTGACAGTATGCATAAATCCTGTGCATGACTCCAAATCCTCCGTATCCATACCGCAGACTGAGTAGCGGTAGGTCGGTTTCGGATGTTTGTATACAACCTACTATTTACAGCAGATCTATACTACTAAAAGGGAAATGCAATAATCCTAAAATTTCCCAACATGTTCCTCATGAAATGATCAACTAAAAGGAGTCAGCTCTTTGTCCTTATTTCATTTCACTGTACAACAAAGGAATAAAGACAGCCGTATGCTTCCGGAGAAAATGACACAGATGGGATTCCTACTGTATGAATGGCAAGTTTTGACATTTATGCATTTTATTTGACTGTTGGGTTGTTTTCTGTTAGTACTGGAAACTAACCAAAGAAAGTGGAGCGTCCCACACGACGTGATGAAAACGTGCATGCTCCTTCTCATTGTAGACTATTTGAAAGAATGAAAAAAGTTATTTACAAACGTAAGTACAAAGAATCCAGTTTTGACATGCTCCTGTTTTATTAATTTTACTCTGTCAAGCTGTCATCTTGCTGTGTTTTGCTATTTACCAGTAATATGAACACAGATAGGAAATTGCACAATTTTAAAATATATAGGCATGAATGTAATTCCAGACAATATTTCCAAATTCCAGCGTGTTACTTTAATATATACTCCTTTCAATTTGTACGTGTAAATTTTACAGTACACTTACGCTTTTCCGAAACGAAATGAAAATTTATTTGAGAAGTCAACGTTATTTATTGGCTTTTGTAAACTGGATTTCAAAAAAGTTTATTGGATGAAGGGAAATAATGAGATAGGAGCGCAGCACATCTAATAATAATGTAGTTAGGCATGTGTATCTGTCTTGATATATATTTCCAGGATGACTTCTTTATTCACAACAATCAATTCCAAATTGAGTTGAAGAGAGAGAGAGTAAATAGTAAAAAGTTGAGTTTAACGAAAAATTTGTGGCAATATTTTCCCCCGTCTGAACAAATTTTCCTCTTATCGCAAAATTCAAAGAGACACTTTAAAAAGTTTGAACAAATAGCCTAGGGTTATTTTCACAAATCGACAAATGAACATAACTTGTAAGATACTCTACTACTACATGTCTAATAGGAATGAATGACAAATGGACATAAATGATAAATGACAATATAAGAAGCATACCAACTGTAGTACTGGTAGATCAGCTTGTATAAAATACCTTATGTTTGCAGTTTGTATTATTTATATCAAAAGGGCTAATGTGAGAGGTATATTATGTTATACGGACAACTTTCGCATTACATAAACATTTTCACCAAAGTGTGACTTTTTCAGTAACGATTCAGCATAACATTTTTGATTTGCTACAATGTTTTTATGTTCCTTAGTAGATGGCAAGAAGATTTCAAGTTATGAAGCTACATAAATATTTAATGGCCACATTTTAGAACGAATAAAATACTTTTTCCATAATTCCTTTACGACAGCGGAAATTGAAGTACTCCACAGAAGTATCGTTCGTCTAACTACACACACACAGCTTCTGGTAGAAACCACCAATTGCGGCAGCTGCAGAAGTCCTGAATGGTAACCCACCAGGCAATATTTTGGCTCATTTATGCACCAAATGAAGTTTCTACTTCCTTGACAAAAGTGTTTAACGTGTTAGCAATATTGAGCGAAAGGAGAAGCAGGAAAATGAGCGTTATCCTTGATATACTCATCAGAGGGTGGCATTATTCGCTGGCATAAATTCACCACTTGATTTCCTCTTAAATCCTCTTCCCCATTACTTTGTATCTTGAATACGGCATTGATACATTGGAACACAATTTAGAAATACACATCCAGTGTTTAAATAGTATACGGTAGGTTTGTTGTTTTGTAGTCGTCTTTTCGTGAAATAAAACAGGTGGTTCAGAAAAGACTGCAGTTGCAATAAACGTAAACGCGTACGCCGAATTTACACATCTAAATTAATCTCATTGTAAGCTGTCTTGTCAACTTTTTGGAAGCGATAAAGCTTAGACTAAAGATAATACCTAGATTATTAATGAAATAATCAAACCTGCTGGTCTCTTTAACAAGCTCAAACAAATGATATTTGAAAAGAAACTATAAATCTCTGCTACTAATTAGTTTCATGTTTACGTTGAAATTCTCAAGGGCCATAAATGGCGGGATTAAATTGGGGGTGCCCTTCATATGTAAAGCGTATATACAGTGTATACCTCTAGTACACCGCAGACATGCGGATTGCTTTCCCACCAGAATAATAATTTGAGATTTTTAGCGATGACTAATGTTCATAGGAACTGACGAGAGTGCTTTTATTGCAAGGGGGGTTATAAACGTATACTTGGAACGCTGATTTAATGAAGAAGAAAGTGTTTTCGGAAAGGCTGCTCTTCTCGTGGTGACTCGTAGTGCAACACACCTATATTTTAGAATGTTCATCAGCAGATCATCAGTGGCACATAGTATATAGTAATGTAATAATGACCCCGCAGAGGAATGTTTTAAAGACTTATCAAATAAATCAACTTTCAGCCAGAAAACGGGCAAAACTTTCCCTACCCACAAAACCCTGAGAATCTCCACAAAACTTTTCATAGATTCGGTTAAAGCATGAAAAGTACATCCGATTCAGCCCTGACCAAACCTAAAGATGCAAGAGCTGCAAAGTCGCATTTGCCGTTACGAGTTATATACCCTATTGTGCATATACCGTTTCCGTAATAAGGCCAGCCATGAATCGCGGAGGTTCAGGAAATATCTTGCCATTTTCATGAAAATGGCTTTCGTACTTTTTAAGTTTCCATTTGTTACGCGCTGCACATGGCGCACTGATAACAACATTAATAATTTTACCTTGTACCCTATTTACTTCGTTTGTTTGTACCTATCTACCTACCTACATTCTGTTCTGTCTAGCGCGTAAAAACCACCACACTTTAAAAAATATTTCGTTCTGTTGAACGGTTTGAAAGAGAAATATTTTGTCTTCCTTTTTGCGAGCATCGCATAACGCGATAATAGAACGCAGAAGAGTTCGAAAGCATTTCTTTTACGGGTTATGACGGCTTCTTGTTTACTTTAGTTTTTTTTATTTCTCTGTTAAGCACGGATTTATTGAGGTAGGAAATGGTCACTAGAAGGAGCACGAGCACACTCAATCACGAAAGAAGGAATATTATTATATGGTTTGCTTAGTTTGATGGTGAGAAACTTATTCAACAATAGCGGCATATAGTAGTCGACAAAGACCCATGCCAAAAAATGAGGCTATATCATCATGATCATTATAGGCAATATGAACATATTACAGGCAACGTAAAAAGTTTGAAAAGAGAGAAGAAAAGTAAGTGAAGTCATGTCTATAAAATTTTGGCATTATAAAGCCCTTTCAGAAACTAAATTGATAAGAGGGAAAGTGAAAGTTTTTCTGGGAAAAAGACAGTAGCTTATAATAACAATAATAATAACAAGAGTACTTGATTCGTTCAGTGAGTAACTTGAAAGGCCAATATTACCAGGATTCATAAAAATCTGACCAACAAATCGCAAAAAACACCACCACTTCTGTACTACTGCTGACAAAACCATGTATAAAGCAATATTACGCTTACGGTGAAAGTCCGCAAAAGAAAGCATGCGAACAAACAGCCGCTACCGCCAATGAAGACCGAACCAACCACTCCACTTTCACCACTAATAACAGCAAGAGCATATGACTTTTTAAGTGAACCATTTACCCAATATCTCTATGTACAGGAACAGGGCCGTTCAGTTCAGTCAGATAGATCACAAGACATTCTTATTTCTACTTATTGTGAACGTAAACCCATTTTATTAATGCCGTTTTGTACAATATTGAATATACTACGTTGTTGTATTAGTAGTAGGTATATTATTTATTGCGCTGCATGCGTGTACAATTGCAGTAAAAACAAAATATATTATTCTACGTCATTCCTGTTACCAAAAGGCATCAAGTCACCGAAAAAAATGTTGCAACGCATCACATAAGGGGCATGCAACCACAGTCGTTAAATGAATAGGGACATGACCTGGGTTCTTTCCTTGCTGGGGCTGCCTCTGGGTCATAAATACAACTTGCATCTGTGTCTATCGGTTGCCCATTTTTCTACAATACGGACTACTACGGACTATACAGACAACTATTTATGATGCATGGCCAACGATTTTGCACTTGAGAAAGGAGCAAACAGAGCGGAGTAGATAAAGGAACGTGTATATGACATTATGATATCCGCCTCTGCAGGGATTGTTGCTTTCCATTTATATTTTATGAGTATATTTCGTCTCTGAATTTAATGGTGATTTTGTACCATTGTAGCACTACCTTAGATAAATAAAAATTCTAGATAGGAAATTTAATGTAACGCCGTGTGATTGCTTTCCAATTTGTAACCTGTACCAGTGTATCTTTAACAACCGAATTACAC